>JAOVVO010000124.1:152500-153808 GCA_028564675.1 Onchocerca lupi | reverse complement strand
TATATATATATATATATATATTAGTATCGATAAGGAAATGATTAGAAAAACTCATATAATGATATATTTGAAATAAAAAAATTTTAATTAAAATGAAAGGTAAAAATTAAAATATGAATTTTCAGTTCTTAATTTAACCTTTTATCTATTATTCATTTAGCTATATATATATATATATATTGCTATTTTTGAAATTTGAATTAAGAAAAGAAATAAAGAAAGTAAGGAACAAATGTTTTGGTAATAATTTAAGAAAAAGAAAGATGACTGTAACAAATCGTTCTAAACGAAAAAAGGATACAATTAATTAATTAATTAATGATGCAATTAGGGCGAAAAAATAATTCTGATTGTTAATTCATCTATAATCTAATTAACTGCTTTTTCCTATTAAACAAATCAACGTGTCCTCAAAATATCCGCAAAATAATAATTCATTATTTAATATAATTACTTAAAACTCTTTTAAGATGAAGAAAAAAAAGAGAAATTTTAAATAAATTGAAATTTAAATGAGAAATGATTCAAAGTATTGCAAAATTTTTCCAATACCATTATAAGATTGATTAATTTAAATTATTGATTTATTGTAGTAGCTAACTATTGATTTATTATGATAACAATTATTGACTTATTGTAGTAGCTATTGTTAATTATTGTAATGACAATTATTGAATTATTGTATGTGATAATTACTGACTTACTTGTAGCAACTATATCTGTTTATGGAATATTTTAGGAAATATATACTGTTGTTGTTGACTTATTGTGGTAATAACTATTGACTTATTGTACTTGCTATTGTTAGCTTATTGTCATAGCTATTAAGAGCTTACGGTAGTGGCTATTATTGATTTATAATGATGATAATTTAAAGAATGTATTGTTATTTTTAAACTTCCTAATGTATCAATCATTATTGAAGAAGAAGTAAAAAAGTTCGGAATGAGAAAATGATAGAGTTGAAATCAATCAATCAATCAATCAATTAATCATTTTGTTGATCATACTTTTATTCTTTAAATTTGTTTTTGGTTATTTGTTACCTGTTCAATCATTTATTTTTATTTTTATTTTTTAATTTTGTTCTTGTGATAGGTAATTGAACTGATGAATTTGGCACAGTAACAATATGATCAAAATTCAATTTGAAGAAAATGAAAAGAAAAGAAAACGAAGAAAAAACTGAAAATTTTTCGATGGCTTTAAAAGAGTTCAATTAAAAAATGGATGACTTTTGAAGTTCACCATCTTAATGAAAAATTTTTAAAATATTGGCAAATAGTTTAAAAGTTTGAAAGTACTCAG
>JAOVVO010000124.1:0-147500 GCA_028564675.1 Onchocerca lupi | reverse complement strand
ATAAATAGCATGCTTGATCATAAAAGATTACTTTTAGGTTTGTTACCCAAAATCTAAAGTCTAGTCGAGTTTAAGTAGTGGTAAGAGGAATAAATCTGGATTACTTCTAGGCCATCTGCCCAATCATCCTTACAAATCTCCGAGAGTAGGAATATAATTTAATATCATCTCTTCTAACCAAAGATTACAATGATGTAACAAGCTTATTGTTAATTGTTAACAAAAATGTTGATGACAATTTGTCCTTTGACCTCTTCTCCCCTTTCCCTGTCCAATTTTATCCTTTTTCGACCATTCTAATCACTAATTACTGTAAATTAAATTTTTAAATTTGGCTAAAATTTAACAAATCGAATGGATTGCCATTAGTCAATCAGAGAGACTTGTATTCAGAAATAAAAAGCAAAACAAAAAATTTTAAATTTTATGTAACAAATATGCTTATAAAATTAACTATTAACAATAATTATTGTGGTAACTGAATTTTATTAATTATCATGCAAAGCTGATGAAGAAAGTTTTGAATTAAAATTTTTTTTCTCAAAATTTTGTTAAAACAAAATTTGCATTTTAATAATTAATGTTAAAATTATTTATTGAAATATAAAATTTATTTGTAGACAAGATGTTGCAAAATGCTATTCATAGCAAAAAATTTCCAAAATTTTGAATTAAATTTATATTTTTTGTATGTTACAAATGACTGCTGTTCTTAATATCGACCCAAAATTATGCCTATTTAAGTATTCAAGTACAATTAAGTATTTTATATTAGCAGAAGCTTTATATTTAAGTAGCATTATTTCAATTGCAAATATAGAAATTCGTGAAATCATTTTCGAAATTAGAATAATTCAAATATTAAACATTTAAATTCAGTGTTATTTTTGATTTTAAGTTGATTTAAATTCAACAAGGATCACTTGATGCAAAAATAATAGTAATGTATAGATATCGCTAATACTATCTGACCATTATTACAGTACTAGCAAGATTAATGGTTTGCATTTGGATACTGTAAAAAATAATAGTACTCAAGTATACTGTATATCTTTAAGTACTCAATTACTATTTGCTATAATCGATCATTTAATGAATCGCTTGACTAAATATTTTCTATTTTCTGTGTTATTAAAATTCTTATTATTTCTTAGATAAAGTTATAATAAAGTTTTTTAAAAATATTAAATGCAAATTAAATAACAAACATCATTTTATCGAAATATAGTTGTTGCAGATGTTAACATATAAAGTAATTAAAGGTATTAATTAACTGATTATTCCTGAATTATCATATTTACCAGTAATTATTTTGTACTGTTTGTCACAATTGCCTTATTATAAACTGTGATAAAGCCATCAAATTTATGTCTAATAAATACAAATATTTCGAAATCATGATATTCAATGATAAGAATTAATGATTGATTGATTACTTCAAAATTTATCAAAATTATCAATTATTTCAGGCAATTTGGGACAGAATGTTCATCATGTCAACGTTTAATCTATGCAACCGATTGGGTAAGACGAGCTCGAAATTTTGTCTATCATCTTGCATGTTTTGCATGCGATCAATGCAAACGACAATTAAGTACTGGTGAAGAATTCGCGCTGCAAGATTCTCGAGTTCTTTGCAAGCAACATTACATGGAATTAATTGAAGGAGAATGTGGTATTGATTGAATTATTTGAATAAATTTTTTAATCGAAATAATTTAATACTAAATTTTTTTCGTCTTTTTTTTTTTTTTTTTTGCTAATAATTATATATTGGTTTGAAATAAAATTGAAAAATAAAAACAATTTGAAATTATTTTAGGACAACAAAAATCAAAAACAAAACGTATACGAACAACATTTGCGGAAGAACAATTAGCCGTTTTACAAACACATTTTCAAATTGATAGTAATCCGGATGGTGCTGATTTAGAACGAATTGCTACAATAACTGGTCTTAGTAAACGTGTTACGCAAGTTTGGTTTCAGGTTAATCTTTCATGAATTTGTCGCCTTTTTTTTTTTTGAAAAAGATGATTGATTGGTAGTTTTTTTTTTAAATTTGAATCAATAATTTTCAATTTTTCTCACTTTTTCTGATAAGATATCTTTATCTTATCATTTGATTGAAACTAAAAAAAAATGAACATATACAGTAGATTGCAGAATTCGAGAGCACGTCAAAAGAAATATCAAGGTAGCAAGAAGAATCGAACTAATCATAATAATAATAGTGGACGATCATCAACCGATCCGTGTAGCACGCCGAAAAGTCCCAGTGGTGATAGCATTGATGGAATGATTTTTCCAACATCTGTCCTTACTAGGCATTCTTTGCTATTTTTGTTTTTCTAAATTTAAAAAATTTAAAATTTCGAAATCTCGGAATTAAGTTGATAATTTAACTTGTCCATTAAATTTCAACAAAATCCATAAAATTTGGATTTTTACCAAATTTATCAACAAAAGATATCGAACTTTTTAAAATATACTAATTCAATCTTTTTAATCCAATTTGAAATTGTTAAATTTAATCAATAAAAAAAAAGAAAACAATCATCTAATCCAAAAACAATCAAATATATTCTAGCATACTTTAAATTTATTCCGAATGATTCTCAAATTTTTTGATTTATTTGTTACTGTTGCTAATAACGCTTTGTTGTAATCTTGAAGGGCATTTTTAAATTATTTCAGTGTGGAAGATGCGATGGTTGCTAAAGAGCAGCAAACAATTCCATCAAATTCTACATGAATTTTTTAATCAATCAAATTTCCGATTATCAGATGATGTTAGCGTAATCATGCTTCGTGAAACTTAGTCCATAAAAATTCTATTTCAAACAAAAAGAGCTATGATTTTAGATTGCTTTCATAAGTGACAAAATTTCCAGAAGTGATAGAGGATATTCTTTTGAATTTCTTATCCAAGAATGATCAAATGAAAATTCTTAATGTGTTTTTAAATTTTGCTTCATTTTAGTGAATATAAAGTTCGAAAAAATGAAAAAATGTGAAAGAAAACAATATTTTATACTTTCTTCAGATATTAATTTATATCCATTTCGTTATGCCAATGTGTAAATAATTGATATATCTGTAACAAGTTGAGTGAAAAAAAAATAAATAAAACATTAACAATGTATCAATATGTTAAAACTCAACAAAATTTAAGAGGTAATGATGGATGAAAACTTGAATGAAGAGGTAATGATGGATAAGTTTCTTCTGGTTATGATGAATTTGAAATCAACGATATCACCTTTGTTAAATATCTTTAAAAATCATATTTTAATTATTTTAAATCAATTTCGAAGATTTCAAAATAATTAACTGATACGCAAACTGAATTCATCAATGACAACATAAAATAGCATTAAGATTAGGAACCAAATAAACGAGCCAATGTAGGAATTAAAAAATTTATCAAATATATATCTTTTTCATATTTTTCTTCTTTTAAAAGAAAATCATAAAATTGCACAGTAAAAGAAATAAAAATATTTTAGAGTGACATTTTGAATTGCTCCATTACAACCGTACCAAAATCCAATAATTGTAAGAACTCATTTGCACCATCCAAAATACGCATTTCACACACCTAAACAAAACAGTAATTACACTTATAATTTATTAAACAAAAACCAATAGCTTAACAAATGAATCGATTGAATGGAACTGTTTCACGAGTGAATAGACTCATTTACGATCATGCATAGTGATTAGTTATGTTTGGGAAAGCTATACACCGAATGGCACAACTAATCCATGATGATTTACTAAATGAATTGTTTTATGGCACAAAATTTAAATGACTAGGTTTTGTTATCATCTTTCGATATTAAGTGAAGATTGTTCCACAGTATGTTGCTATCATAGCAAACTAATGAAGAAAAAAAAAAAAGAAAACTTAATCCAATTTTTTCGCAAATGGCAGCTTTATTCAAATCACTAAGATCCTCAAGATGTAAGTATACGTAGAAAAATTGCTTCAATAATTGATAAACTCCATAGCCTTCTCGCCTAATACTTTCAACGCATGCATACAATTGATTATGATCAAAAGATTTGCATGCAGCAAGGAATTGTTCCACCACATCATCCGGCACAGATCCAAGAAATTGTCGCACATCAGCCGGAACTAATTTCTTATGACATGATGATATTGTCTGTAATAAAAAGAGTATCCACAATTTAAAAATTCAAATGACTTAAAATAACAAAATCTTTAAAAATTAATCAATTTACTTCGGAAAATTCCATCGTAAGAGATACATTTATTCGAGATCTTTCTTCTCACTTCAAAGCTTTATTCCTTTCCCTTATCCTGAGAAAAAATCAAATTCCCGAAATTCTTTATCTAGCATATGAATGTACAGTTGTCGAGTGAGCTCAAATGGTCATGTTCATCCGCTAAATATCAATAAACATGGTGTATAATTGTTGCCAGTAAGATTAACATCTTACTTGCAATGCAGTGACACTTTTTCGCATATCACCATCACATAAATCAATTAATTCATTGATTGCCAATGGGTCAAATTCAACATTTTCATTCTGACAAATCCATTCAAGTCTGTAACATTTTAGTAATATATCATTAATTCGTTCAATTTTGATGCTATAATTCCTATGTATTACTGTCATTCAAATAAGCTGAATTCGAAAATTAAGACGGTATGAAATTAGATTATTAAAAAAATTTATTAAATTACGACAAAGATTATGGGCTACATAAAACTTTATCATCTCTAGTTCCCAATTTTCCACTTGATAAATTTATGATAGTGAAATAGAATTTATTCCATAACAAATAAATGAAACCCAAAATATTCATGCAAAATAAGTGTAAACTAAATTAATTAAATTAATTTTATATTTAAAATATTTCGATGCCTTATGTCAATTTTAGTTAAAGGCAATATATAATATGAATAGATGAATGTAAAGCACAGTGATTATACAAAATGATAAAAAGTGAAAAAACACAATGATTATGCAAAATGATATAGAATATCTTTATGATATAGAAATTAAAAAATCATGACAACCTTTCTCTTTGACTTTCCGACGAAATCGACTTGAAACGAAATTTGGCACAACGAGAAGTGAGCGGATCTATTATTCTTGTAATATAATTACAGATGAGGAAAAAACGAGTAGTGCGTGATTCTCTTTCCATCGTTCGCCGTAAAGCTGCTTGGGCAGGAGTCGTCATTGCATCTGCTTCATCCAGGATAATCACCTGATCAAAAAATCTGCTAATCATTCGTAAATTTAAATTTCAAGTTATTGGAAAAGTAAGCATAGAGAAAGGTCAAACAGCTTCGATTTATAACTTTTTTGGAAAGGTCACATCACAAAAGATCATCAAATACTCTTGATAGTAATGGCAGATATATGTAAACCTTCATAATGAATCAAATTGAAGACATGAAGCAATTAGACTAACATAATAGAATTCTCAGACTAAATTATGCTAAACGCCGTATTTCCTTTCCTAATCAAATTAAGCATATGAAAATTTCATAATAAATGGACAACTAGATAACTTATATTAAGAAATATTAGAAACCTTTAATCCCACAACAGGACTTCCATCTGGCAAGTGTGATGAAACAGCTCGTCGAGCAAATTCCTTTATCTATAAATGAAAATTAAGCATAAATTTGTGTAAAATAATCGGAACAAAACATGCACAGTTATTCAGTAGAATGCAATTCATCTCTTATAGATAATTAATTAATTGTGAACCATGGATATTCACAAAGGAGATTAAACACAACGATCGGGAAATTATGCTATTTTACTTAATCCATAAGTTTATGAAATGAATTTTGCTTCAAATTTTAATGCGGATTTGTATCGGTATTTATAAAATTACCAAATAGTCGAGTATATTAAAATAGACCAAAACAAACTTTGCTGCGAACGATGTTAATGCCTCGTTCATCAGATGCATTCATTTCCATAACTCTGTCATGATATGTTTCCGCATTACGGAATAACTGTCGGCATAATGCAATAGCAGCTGATGTTTTACCTGTTCCTGGCGGTCCATAAAATAACAAATTTGGTAACTGAAAAACACGATAAAATTTAATCATACGTAAATACAACTTTATTATAATAATGCAGAATAAAAAATACGAAAAAATTATTAGAATCCCGATAATTCCATTTGATTCATTATCTAATTTAAAGGAAAATATTATTACTGCTATACTGTTTTATCAATTTATACTTTATAGCATTATTAAGAAAACATGAGAGCTAAGTGAATTAATCATAATACACCAAAATTTTGTAAACTACAAAAAAAAACTTACATCAGCTCCACTCAATACTTTTTTCAGCACCGACACAACTTCATTTTGAAAAGCCACTTCCTCAACTTTCCGTGGACGACTGAAATAAGAAATAAGTAAGATGAATAAATTTTTAAAAGTTCCATCAATTATAATACAGCAAATGATACTTGAAAAATATTCTATATTAAGTAAATCAATGAAGTTTCTTAAATCCAAATTTCTCCAGTCCGTTATCTGGATGATAAATCAAAATAAAAGGAAAATAGGTAGAGAGAAAGAAGCAGATGGCATCTGTAATGAATTATTGAGATTCCTGAATCGAAATTTAGCAACACTACTCTTTAAATAATTCTCAAAACATACTATTTCTCAACCCAAGGAACTTCCATTAATGTCGTGGAAGCGTTGATCTGCTTTTTCGGTCGATTTAAAAATGCATTCATTTCTGATTTCAGCAGTTCTAAGTCTAAAACTCTATTTAGAAACATTAAATGCCAAAAAATGAAAAGATAAAAATATAAAAAATGTAAAAATGAACTAAACCATCATTTTCGTTTCTCCGAATTGAATTCCTAAATTATAACTACATTCCTGCAGCAAAACTATGAAAAATCTCATCGTCAAATGTCACCAATGTCAAATGTGATATATAACAATTATTGCGACTTACCTTTCCAAAAGTTTTAAATTCAGCAACTATGCATAAACTTTAAACCATTTATTTAACTTTGAAGTTTATTTAAAATTTCAATTATTCGAAACCAAAAAATTTATTTAAAAATAGAAAAAAATGTCAAAATCACATGTACTGTGATATGTTGCATAGGCAGCATTTAATAAATCCTAATTTCTCCTGCTTTCAATATCCATCATTAACTGAGATGAACTCTAGAAAAAATTTCCTACTCAATATAATTCCAACAATCCTATATCTTATCAAAAAAAGCAATAATGGAACAAAAAAGACAACGATTTGAATCCAAAAAGAACAACAATTTCAAACATAGAAGTACAAATAGTATAAGGCAAATTTAAAAATGAGAAGACGAAAGATATATGGTTTAATTAACTAAAATTTGAATTAAATGCACTGAAATAATATATGTAATAAATTAAATATATAAACAATTTGATAAACATACAGAAGCAACTTTTTCAAACAATAATAATGGGCAGTACTAATTTCATATTCTATTTCATTCAAAAACAGCAATCAAATACATCAGTATTATTCCAGTTAGCAAAGCCACTGTTTCTTTGATAGTTTGCCAAGTGGAAGAATTTTCAAGCAATTCCGGAATAACTGTTACAGTAGCAATATAGATAAATCCACCAGCAGTAAAAGGTAGTATCTGAAAGCAAAGAGATAATCTAATTAAACGAAAAATAGAAAGTTCTCGGATTAAATTTAAACTTTTTCTAAGCTAAACCACGAATGATCCTATAAACAATAACCATAAGGATGTTCAGATGTTTGATGCAATGTTACATGGTAAAGGCTCTATGCATGACACCAGACCGGCAAATATTCTGCTCTATATTTTTCCATTTAATATACTCGTTTGTTAAGCTATCGATAATGAAATCACAAAGAGTTTCATCAAATTTTTAAGAACTAAAAAAAAAAGTGCAAAAACGAATAACTTACCCAACTCGATGAAGCTGAATCGGATAATTTGTCAGCATTCGCTGAACATAATGATATGATACAACCAGTAAGAGCACCCAAAGCTGTTAAAAGTTGAACAGACATAGCCTGTAATGACCAAAAGAGATTGTATGAACTCTCTTTGATTTTATGAATATCGAATAATAAATAATATACAATTAAAATATCAGTGATTGGCTACAATAACTTCATAAGATTAAGAAGAAACATGCCTTCGTTTTGCATTGTTTGGAAAAATTTAAATGAAACTTGAATAATTTCAGAATAATATGCATTTATTTGAGCATCATTCGAATTCAACAATGAAGATAATTATGTCGAGAAAAAAAAAATTACTAACCTTTTTCTTAGTGAAACCAGATTGCACAAGGATTGCAAAATCGCCAATCTCATGAGGTATCTCATGTATGAGCACTGTAATCATTGTTACGACACCAACTGCAGTACCAGCGAGAAACGATGCACCAATTGCTAAACCGTCCGTGAAATTATGCGCAAAATCAGCAGCAAGATTTAAATATGCTGCTACTTTGAATCCGGTTTCGTGGTTTGTAGTATTTTCTATCAAATGCTCTTCATCGGAACAATTGTGTAAGCTCTACAATAAATAATGAAACTAATTATTCATTATTTTTTTTTTTAGCCAAAAAACTGAACTTATCTGAAAGTTTTTTAGGACCAAATAGCAGAAAAAGAAAATATCTATCCGTAAACTTTTAAAATGATAAAGCTTTCCGTCAGGATTGTTCCGATATTCAGTGAAATAAAATATTAAAAAATGTTACGTAAATATAATACTTACTTCTTCTGCTGATGAAACATCCGATTTTTTTTCCTTACTAGCTGAGGAACTTTTTCCTCGCTTCTTAATCTTCTTTTTATCATTCGAAGATGATGAGCTATGATCATGTGAATGAGAATGAATCATCCTTTTATTTCGCAAAATACGTACAAGTTTCTCAACTGTCAGAAATGCTAATATTCCTGGAAATCATAATTACTTTTTGCGATTTTAAATTCGTTTGAGCCTTCATTTTTATATTACGAATCAGAAATATCCAACATACATTTCTGTGTGTCGGATATATGTCGGAAGCATAAACAACCAATATTTTCAGATTTAATGAGAAATCCACGAGCTGGATTTTATGATGAAAATACAAAATGTAGAAAGGAAAATTGATCAAAAATAAATCCAGAAATGATTCTTACCAGCTAGCACATAACTTCCAACAGTCATATCCTGTGGACCATGTGAATGTCCAGAAGCACCATGTGAATGTGAATGAGAATGGGAATGTCTATGGCCAGCTTGATGAGAAGGTATCGAATGTGGAATGAGATGAAGGAATGCATCACCCAATAAACCACCAGAACCAAAACTCAAAAGAACTTTTAAGATTGGTTCACTTTCGGCAGTATTCGCCTGAAATCATTGAATTATTAATCTGATGGATCTATAGATATACAAAATTTTGATTACTTTTCGACTTTCACTTTATGAAAATACGTTTTTGAGGAAAAAAGCTACTCAAACTTTTAAGAAATCTAATAATTCCATAATAAAAAAGAAGCATTTAACAAAAAAACTTTTTAAGGGCACTAAAATAGACTCATTATCACTGTTACATTCTAAAAATCCAACATGCAGTAATCTCTTACTTGTATAGGTATTATTGATAATATAACAAATGGCATAAAGCTGATTAGCAACGTTGAACCAATGCTATACACCCAAAGACGTGTGTGAAAATTATTCATGAAAGATAGAATTCTGGAATGGAAATAGATTTGTTCAACATAAATGTTCTTTAAAACAAGCTCAATACTTGAAAGCTGTTTGAAAAAAAAATTAAAATTACTACTGCATCAACATTATCAAACGCTCATATCGATTTTGTAGCAAAATTAGTACTTAAAACTAATCTATTTTATAATATTACCACATTTGAGTCATAATTCGCATAATTCGACTTAGTAGTTCGATAGGAATGAAGTTCAAGTCCGGTGAAAAGAATAAAGTTACAAATAATGATTAGAATTAGTCTGGAAATACTTACCCATTTGGATCATAAGGTTTATAATTACTTTTGCTTTCCTTACGAGATTTAATATGCTGTTGATGATGATGATGATGATCACTCTCCTTAAAATATGTATTTAAAAAAAAATCAAGATTTAAATATTGAAACAATAATAAAAAGTATCATCTAATCTTTTAAAATGGAATCTCAGATGGCATGAGTGGATAATGTACTCATATATCGTATAATTTAGAGTATGAAAATTTCGATCAAGATTCTAAAACCAGGCAAGATATTTAGATACGACAAGATACCAACACCGGAGAGATGTGCATGATGATGTTCGTTCTCATCAAAATGATATTGATCATGCGTATGGCGGTGCTTTTCCAAATGTTCATGATGATGGTGATGATGCTGATGGGAATGTCCATGATTATCATGAACTGACTGCTAGAAAATATAAGAGTGAAATATCCATCTGAATCTTTATATCTTAATTATAGTCTGGCTCCAGAATAAATTAAAGAATGATGCAATGATAAAGAATGCAACATAAAGTAACAAGAGATAAATTCAGTACTAAATAAGTTGTTGTGAGTTTCATTTAAACAAGAAAAAAAGAAGACTATTTGAAATTTTAAAAAAAATTTGAAATGAAAATCAAAATCTAAGCTAAAATTAAATGTAAAAAATAAACAACCGAATTTCAACATCAAAAATATTACTTTTTCATTAGCTTCACGACTGTATTTGTAATGTGGTGTTTCCATATCATGGCTATGTGCATGATGACTTGATTCCAAAACAACAGCCTGTATTTGGATAAGCAGAATTACAATACTTAGCATCATGGTTACGGTCTTCGAGTTGTTCGCTTCTAACTCTGGAAAAATAAATGTAAGGAATAACGCATCAACCTTTCTTTCTCACGCTTCTCACGTATCACGCAGCCATCTTCCCTTCTCACGCTTCTTACATGGTACGCAGCCATCCCTTCCTTCTCACACAAAGATTCATTCATCGAGTTCTAAACATGTTAAATTTTATCTTACTTGCAAAGATATATGCAGATTTGTTAAATTTGCAGTTCAGAAAAATCTCAAATAATCAAAACTTGCTAAAAATGCACAACTCACAAAGATTGCAACTTTGCATTTCGCAGACGCGCGAACTGCAACACGTGAATTTACTTTCATCACGTCAACAGTTCGATATGAAATACAATGATGAAAATCCATTTCCGATAACAATGCGTCCGACCGGGAAATACCGTTAGGATTTAAACGTAGATGCATCAGTTTGCGTGGGCGAAGTTATCATTCTTCTTCAGATGTTATCAATTTAAATGGTAGAGGATGAAGTCATTAACTAATCTCAACTTGATGGATGAGTTGGCTTTTGCGACGTAAAATCCGAAAGAGCCTTCCTACAGGGTTCAGTTTCCTGCAAAACGTTGTCATCAGTAACATAATCCATCCGAAATGTTCTACTCTCCCATTCCTTTTCAGCCAAACTTGGCTTGTAATCCGAGAAGAAATCGTAGTATGCTAAAGGTCAAATGAACAGTAATAATTGAATATTGAAGAACTGAAAGCTTAAATTATGCTAATTTCAGTGATCAGCGATGAGATTAATCACAGTATTGGCTAACTTATTCGACGATTACCAGCGGCCAACGTCCAAAAAACTGAAACTTATCGATGCCTATATGTTCTATGTCTTTATCACCGGTGCATCATTCAATGATATTTCCGTTATATTTCTTTATTTTGAAAGGAATGATTGCAAAAAAAATTTGTAAATTTATCAACACGACGTCAACATTTCGACATAAAATAAACAATCAAAATCTCTTTGTCTGACAAATATCAAATAAAGCAGTTTCTACTATGCGAAATACTTTGATTATTTCATCATATTTATATTATAAAAATATTTCGATTTTACCGAAACATGATAATTAATGCATTCGAATGCAACACAATTGCACGAAAAAGAGAATGAATGATTGAAAATATTTAAAAAAAAAAAAAGAAAGAAATGGAATATCTCAGCTATGATGAAGCATTTCAAAATGGTAAAATCTACTGAACGGTAATACAACCAACGTTGGAAAATAAACGATTTTGCCATCTTTATATACAGGCATTCCATGTCATATGCATGAGTACGCTGAAGATGCAATTACGCATGTTTGTCATTACGCGCGTCCAGACCTATTCATTACATTCATATGCAATCCATCTTGGAACGATATGCAAAACCTCTTACTTCCTGAGCATTTGGCGGTGGAATTTTAATCAGTTTTTTCACAATCACAGTTCGACGGCAGCAGAAATTCGAGTTAATAACGTCAAAAGAAGAAGTGGTTGGAAAAATCTACGAACTTAATAATATTATTCAGTCTAAGATTCAAAGCGAGACAGTTAAATATAAATTCGTCGTCACTACTGTGGAAGTAGATGAAGCGGTTAATTATCAAGCAGAATTTCTGAATTCACTCGATGCTATCGCATGCACTGCAATTGAAAATTACGTGCCAATTATCATGTTGTGAAATATCAATCAGCCAATACTTTGCAACGGCACGCGGCTTGCAGTAAAAAAATTAATGAGCAACGTCGTAAAAAGCAACAATCTTGACAGGAGTTTTCAAAGTAAAGTTGTCCCTCAATTTAAGAGATTGTGATTCTCAATTCGATTGGCGTTTGCAATCCTTATCAACTCAGGGCCAATCTTTAGAATTGTGCGGTTTAGACTTAAAGACGGATTGCTTCGCACATGGACAATTTATGTTACATGTTCTGGAATCGGCAAACCAGACAATCTCTATATCTACACAGGCAATGGAGCAACAAAATATTGTGAAATTAGTTTTCCCCAACATAAGAAACGTGCGTTTTGTCTTTTCTTTTTTTTTTTTTTTTTTTTCATTTAACACAAAAACTGAGTTACAGCAACGCGTGTATATAAAAAATATATTAAAAAAGTGCGCGTATTCGAATGCAATGTTGTATCAAATTTTCAAAACAATAGGTAAGAACTTTCGGGGATCTAGATTTTGGACCAATATAAATAAGGCGCTTGTTTAAGAAATTTCGGAGATTTAAGATTTCGAACAAACGAATATTTATATTCTTATTTATATAGATTAGCTAATCTATATTACATAAATAAAATTAAAATGTAAACGCAGAGCGTGGTTGGGTATAGCCAGTTTTAAATATCATTTATTGGCTTTTCATACTTGTTCAATGCAGAAAATATTATTACCGCATATATAAGGAAAATGTAAATGTATGTGCGCTTGTGTGAGTGAATCTATACGTTAAAAAGAGTGATTTCAATTAATTATTTACTTCATTTGGCTTTTAAACAAAAATTGTATTGGTTAAACATGTGCGAATGACATTGTGCCAAAATTACTGAAAAAATATTCAGAAAACAATGCGCTACTTTCGAAAAAATGTGCTAAAGACATTTTGAATCTCGGCCAATATCTAACTTGAAACATAGAGCATAGTTTACTGGGATTATGCTCGAAACCGACGATCGCATAAATGGAACCACGCTCAAACGTATTATCCGAAGAGAGTGTTGATATTATTCCATTAGTGAATGAAGAAAGTGTCACCAATTTTACATCATTGAATATTTCTCTGCAAAATGATCAATCATAAAAATAGTGACAAATTACTGTTAATGGATGAGATAATAAAAGACATCAATGATTCTTTCCGTAGAAAATACGCTGAAAAATATAAAATTAGAACCATCGATTTTGAACAGTCTAAAGAGCGCTTTTCTTCCGTTATTAAATGGGAAAAACTGCAAAATTAACTGATTTTTCTTTTTTCGATAGAGAGATGCTGATAGTAAATTGAATCAACTTACTTAAACAAATTTTCGCCATTTTCCGGTTCTTCGCTATCGGCCATCTTCAGATGAAATGCAATTTTCTGATGATTATCCATTTTGGAGATTGTTTCAGCCTGTAACTTTCTTTTCATTCAAAATTAAGCAATATACAGTGGTGATAATAATTAAAGATATCCAATCACTTCACGTAAAACTTAGAATAGTTTGAACATCCAATATTACGAGCTCAACCTTACAAAAATGAGTTTCAGATGTTTGTGCGTGAATATTTACCACTACTTGCCTAAAATTAAACAATTGAAGCATAAGCCTACATTCCATTTTTCGAATTTTTCCCGTAATTCCGTCTCGTTGTGAGTATTTATTACGAGCGTAGATGCTTCAACACCTTTTCCTCCAATTATCATAACGCCATTTTCGTAAAAGGGATTGGCCGAGGTTTCAGGAATATCATCATCCCTTAGATATGAATGGATATTTAATTTTTCTTACGAATATATATATGAAATTTAAAAGCTTAATTTCAATTTTAAATGGATAACTAATTTATGTGGCATATCGGATATCTTATAGATCTGATCCTCAAGGTAAAGTTACTCTTTTTCTTTCTAATTGTTTTGTATCTAAATGATCAAACTAGCAAACCTGGGTGATTTGAGAAGTGTCTGAGAAACAACGCAAATATGCTTCTCTGTAGAAACTTTTTTTGGAAATAAGATTGTATTGAAAAAGGTGCCTATCGATTCTGCATAACGATGTGTAACTGTCGATTCGTTCACTCCGACCATTGTAAGAAAGGATAGTATCAATTTAACAGATTGTTTTTTTCGTTGTACTTTCTTCTAAATTGAAAGATATTTTGCAAACAAAAATGAACGTGAAACATAATATTCAAATCATAATATTTATGTTATTTTGAACTAAAAAAAAAAAAATTTGTTGTTCGAATAATTGAAAAAAAAAAGAAAAAAAAACCAACTAAGTCTTCTCGCATTTTGTGATTATCATCGGCCGAAAAATTGTAACAACTTTTCTCGGGATTGATATAACCACCCATGCAATAGAATTCATACAATAGAATGCAATGGTATATAAAGAGGATATTTATTTTCAATTGAATGCTACATTGAAATATCTCCACGGACTGTTAGTCTTGGATAGGATTTTATTATATGAACAGATTATAAGAGAAATTACCAAATCCCTTCACGGACGAAGACATCGCTACGTCCACGCAAAGTTGCTGGTATAACAAAACCACTCGTTGAATTTTTTCTGCTCATAACATGAAAATGTTGCGATCCTAAATGTTAAAAATTAAAAAATTTCATATTTTTGCAGTTGATGGGCTAATTCACATGAAGAGAAATTAAAGAAAAAAAAAAACAAAAAAAACTATTTCAACATCGTAGCATTCTCAAAAGATAAAAAATCAATTCTTAAATACTTACCAGTGAAATCGTTACATGACCATATAAGCATTTTTGAGCTATAATTATGCATTAAATCGGTGCTCAATATGCCATCATCGAATATGATAGCAGCTGGATGTAAAAGCTAAAATCAATTAGGTTTTCAGATTACTTTGTTACTTAATCTCATCTCAGATATATCATACTGAATGTTAATCCAATGAATTGCACTCCAAACATTGGAAGTTTTACTTCGGTACACTAATAAAAATGCTGAAATTCTTTGTGATTGCTTTTCAACTGATTAAAAATGAAATTCCGAATCTAATATTATCAAACGAATAACTAAAATTAAATAAATACCTTTTCTATCGTATTAAACGGTTTGCAAATATCGTCGAACTTTTGTCTCGGAAAATTAATACCATTTTGAAAAAAAACAATTTTGTGATAACGTTTTGATAATTCAGTAAGAGCATATTTCTTGAAGAAGTTCACCCTGTAATTCATTATCAAGCCGAAATGGCAGCCTTCTATTGCTCGTAAGTTTCAATCAATTGTGATAAGTTGAATTGATGGAGACAATTTAAAAGCAAACTTTGACATTTTTATTAAATCCTTCTCGTTTAAATATTGCAATAAATGTTCACGTGTCACTGGATTTTCCAGAACTTGCTGGAATACTATCAAATTTGTTGGGATGCTGCGATTTGAAAGGTTGCATTTCATAAATTTTAAATATGTATGGTAGAATGCTTCATGGTTGCTTTTTGATGATGATAATGATGATGGTGGTGATGATGTTGATGACGATGACGATGACCCTAAATGATAAGAAAATTGATATTTCTGAGATTGTAGCAAATAATAGTAATAATATTCTTAAAAAGTCACCTGTAGCAGTTGTCGGAAGAGCGTCATCCCAATGAATTACGGTAAACAGCAAGGAAACAATAATTATAGATAGCTTCATGCTTCACCACAATTATTAACTCCTGACCGAAATTATCAGCTATTTTTACCGGAAAATCATAATCTTTATGAAAAACTATTTTTCTTAGAAATGATTTAATTTTATTCCATTAATTTATTGATAACTAACTATGGCGAATCAAAATTTTACTTCAGTTGTCAAATTAATACAAAAATTAATTGCAACAATTTTTTTTTTTTTTTAATTTTATAAGAGTAATAATGAATTAGATATTTGCCTCTCCGCGTTTTTCTATATAATATTGCTTATATCCAATAATAACTCCATCTAATCTCTAAGCTCATACTGCAAAATTCCTTGATATGCTGCAATAAAAAAAAAAAAAAAATTACAAAAATTCAATCTAACTATCCTCTCTTTTTGAAGGCAAACAAAAATGACTGTAATAGTTTCTGATCAGTTCATAAAATTTCGTCATCATTCATTAATCATTCAAAAAAGTGGCCTCTATAATCGGATTAGCTTATATGACATTATTGTCATTGGATCTCATAATATGATATGATATGATTGAACGATACGTACAGAGATTTTTATTATAATTTTTACTTCATTTATTGTTTTTAGCACATTTACGTCTTTTATTTCCTGATACTCTCTCTTTTTCAAACTTTTTCAATAACTATGGAATACATTTTCTTTTTATCAAAACTAACAGATATGAAAATTTTTTTACGAATAATTTATGTAATTTCTTTCATATGATAATTAGTGCACGTGAATGCAACACAATTGCATGAACAAGAGAATGAATGATTGAAAATATGAAAAAAAAAAAAAAAAAAAAAAAAAAAAAAAAAATTGAAGGAAGATCTCAGCTCTGATGAAGCATTTCCAAATGGTAGAATTAATAAAAATAAATGAGAAAAAATTTTAAATATTATTTAATGGCCTGTCAAACTTCTTTACAGAAAATATATTGAACACCGTATGTTACATAAAAGAAAAATAAGGAATAACATTTCACGCTTAGTACTAATTTGCGTGTATGCCGACGTAAAATTTTCCTAGCTCTATTTCGATTGATTATATCGTTAGAAGTCACACGTTATTACGCTATTTTCAGCGTTACTGAATGTTTCAAATATATGAAAAAGTAGAGTAAATATATTACATCTCTTTTCAATTTTTTCACGTCTTAGTATTTTCAAAATTTACATAATATTCATTAAAAATATTCATCCTCATAATTCAAGCAAGTTAAACTTAATATTCGCTTATCATTTTATTCTTCAACTTGAATAACAAACCTGATATTGCTGCATTTGGTATGCTTTCTAAAACTGTTTGCATTAATTTGAAAACAATTTTAAATTACTGGCGTACCAGTATGAAAATCCTCAACAATAGAGTTTCTTCCAATCAATATATACAGCATAAAAATAACATTAATTATTAGAAAATTGCAACAGATTTTGCCAGATTATTTTTTTCAGATCATTTCAATTACATTGAATATAATTCTTTAAGTACTGTTCTTAGTTAAAACTTAATTGAAATGAATCATTATTTAACTTAAATTTTAAAAAATTTTGTCTTAACCAAATCAGAAATTAAATGAAATGGATCGGGTGGCACAAGAGGCTTTTACACGTCACGAGTCGGAATGAGCATTTAAAAAGAAAAAAAAGAAAAAACTATTTTCATTATCAACAAATCATATCGCTCCGCCTCTGCGATTTTCTTTGCCTTTGCGATTTTCTTTTTTTTTTCTTAGTAGATCGCTTCTATTATTTAATGTGAGAAGATATTCTGCTTGCTCTCATTCGTTATTTATATCCATCATAACATGATAAATTATGCTGTTATCAGTTGAAATTATATCAGCTTCATACATGTCGTACTCTTGCAGTTACTCACTTCCCAACGTTGACCAAGAAGTAAACGTAAAGACGTAAAAAATATGCAATAGTTTTTGTCTTCTCATACGTTGAAAATCATTCATCAAATCCTGCAGATACTATACTTTACTTTATTTGCAACATACGTACAGACTCATTAAAATTACAATTTGTTAATTTGCGAAAATCGCCAAATTTCGAAACTCTCTGGAAATCATTGATTAGCAAAATCTGAAAACTCCAACTTGAATTTCGCGATTTCCAAATCCATAACATGCAAACTGCAGCATCTGCAAACTTCCAATACACGCCAAAATTTCAATATGAAAATCCATCGCCGATGAAAGTGCGTCCAACCGGGAAATACCGTCCGGATGTAATATTTTCAATGATAAAATTGTTACTCTATCTTTCTCATTTCTCTGACTCTCTTCAAGTGCAGCATTCTTTTTATCCCAGTTTCCATCTGAATAAGTCCGCTGAGTGAAACAATTCTCGTCATTAAAATTGCAGTGTCATCGCGTAGAGTGATAGTGGACGAAGTTATCAACTGATAATTGTTAGGTGGGTTGTGGCCTTTGCGACGTTTAGGTTTTGGTCTTTGCGACTTCAGTTTTTCAGATGGATTGTGGCCTTTGCGACGTAAATCCGGAAGAGCTGTCCTTCCTACAGGATTCAATTTCCTGCAAAATGTTGTCATCAGTAATAAAATCCATCCGAAATGTCCTACTCTCCCATTCCTTTTCAGCCAAACTTGGCTTGTAATCCGAGAAGAAGTTGTAGTATGCTAGAGGTCAAATGAACAGTAATAATTGAATATTGAAGAACTGAAAGCTTAAATTATGCTAATTTCAGTGATCAGCGATGAGATTAATCACAGTATTGGCCAACTTATTCGATGATTACCAACGGACAACGTCCAAAAAGCTGAAACTTATCGATGCCTACATGTTCTATGTCTTTATCACCGGTGTCATCCAGTAAGTAGCACGCATCATTCATTGATATTTCCATCAAGTTTATTTATTTTGCAAGGAATAACGTTTATTTGTCCCGTAAAGTTTCTTTACTTCACGTTTCTTCACATTCTTCTCGACAAGCAAAGCATTACAATTGCAATATTGCCGAGAATCCATATATAATTGGCAAATAAAATGTTCAGTTTGTGCTATCAAAAATGTCCTTTGATTCTGAAAGAACATCTACACTTCCTATTTTTTTTTTTTTTTTTTTTTTTTTTTTTTTTGAAAAAACTGGTATATATAATCTGTTATGTGCTCAAAAAAAAAAATCTATTCATTAAATTTCGACTAATATGATAATTGAAATGTAAGTGTGATATGACTTTATTTATGTTATTAATTTGCTTTTACTGGTGCCATCATTTATTGGTTTGCTTATAGTGTTTCATCGATTATCTCATCTAGTAGATTATTTCAGAAGTTTATTTTACTTCCACATGTTTAATTCGAATTTATCTTTGCATATTATCTTGCTTTATTGTTACATTTCATTTTGCTTTATCTATACATTTAATTATTGTATTTATAGATTTGTTTACTGCATCCTTGTTGGGACATTTCCGTTCAACTCGTTCCTGTCTGGTTTCGTATCGACAGTTGGTTGTTTTGTCTTGGCAGGTTTGATTTTTTTGTTTGTTTTCGGACATTGATTACAAAGCATTTCTATCTAGTTGTTTCTATATCTATAAGCAGAGCTGAATTTATTGTTTAACGATTTATAGCTGGCAATTAGTTATATTTTTCTGAAGTTCTCTATTTTCTTTTTTTTTTCCGAGAAGTCTTTCAACTGCCTTTCTAATTGAAATTCCAGTCATATTTTTGAATAAAAAAACTATTTTTTAGCATCACTTCGCATTCAAGTTAATCCAGAAAACAAACCACTGTTTCCTCATATCGCTCCGGAACGTGCTTTCGCCGATTTTATTTTTGCACATGTGATATTTCATCTTGTAATTGCAAATTTCTTAGGTTGATTTATTGACATTAATTTGCAATTGTTTGTGATTTACTCATGCTAACCCTTCATTTTTTCATATTGTTGGGGAGTAATGATCGGGATAGTGAATAATTATTGGAATGAATTGCTCGGATTTTCATTGCTGGATTATGGCTGGCATCTTTTAGCATTTTCAGTTCAGATGGATAAAGCGTCTAATCTGATAAACGTATTATTTTAGTTTGAGAGATCAATATTCAAAGGAATGGAGAAACTAATGAGTAGACAAGATGTTTTGGAAATTTGTACCTAATATCAACAAAGAAAAATAAATAAGCTGTAGTTTCATTTTTGTTGCTAGAATTAAGGAATTAACTACGAAAGACACTAATAAATTATGGGACTGGGATGTATTATTATGAATAAAGTAATTTTTTTCTGTTCAAATAAATTATTATATTATCGAACATAATGTTGGAAAAGAATATTATAGTTAATTTATTTTTCTGTTTTTTTCTTTCATGGTTGTTGAAGTATCTGTTCAATTTTACTGAATTGTGGTTTTGAAGGTGGTATAAAATTTTATCAATGCAAAGTTTATGAAATGAACTTAAAAGTTTCATGTATCTGTTGGATTTCTATCATTTTGCTTTTATAAATCATGACTTATAAGTAATTTTATTCGTTATTTTTTTGTGCATGCAACACATCAATTTTTTTCATGGCCTTTTCGCTACTTTAATATGGATTTTTAGATTAGAATGATGGATGATGCTGCAAAGAAAGCGCGAGAAGAGTATCTTAAAAAGTATTTGAGCAAAGACGAAAAACAGTCAACTAAAAAATATAAGAAGAAAAAGAACAAGATTGGAATTGGGTTTGTTGTAACCTAATTTTCAAATAGAAATTTGAGAATCAGAAATTAAGTTTTTGTAAATAGTTGGGAATCGCAGTTTCTTTTTTCTTTTTTTTTTTTTTTTTGAATTCAACCATATAAGGATTTTTTTTTTCTGTTTTTTCATATTATTAATCTGTGCTAATGTCCATATCATATTATTAATCTGTGCTAATAACTGAAGGAAAAATTAAAGAACAGCGGATTTTTTTCAGTATTAATCTATACTAATAATTAAAAGAAAAATTGAGGAAAAAAAGAGATTTAACCTAGCATTTGAATCAAAAGAAACTACTTTACGATCCATATATAAATCTATTATTCAAAAATTGGCAAAAAAAATTTCCAAAGATTCCTCTCCTTGCGGAAAATCTGAGTTAGCTGCAAATTTTCATTTACAAAATCAGTAGTTAACTTTATTCATCCAGACTGTTGGAAGTATTATAAGTCTGTGAAAAAAACTTTTCCAGACTTATAAATTCGCGAATCATGTTTATTATTAGATAATTCTTTGGTTCAACTGAATACTTTAATTTCATATAATCAAGGTGTATTCTATTCGATAAACCATTGCAAAATAATTGCTTTCAGATTGAAAATTCATGAAAATGATGCTTTCGTTGCTGTTGCACCATGTACGGCGCAAGCTTCTTCAGATGTTGAGAGTGACAAAGATGTTAGTTTAAAATTTACAGATTATTAGCGAAATGATTTTTTTTTTTTTTTTTTTTTTTTACGACGAGCATTTTAGTTCGGAATACTGTCAAGCGCAAGTATATGTTTTTGAATTATTTGGAATCCAAATTAGTATTTTCAATTATAAATTCAAATTTCTATTTTTTAATATTTAAGTGGTTTTCAGTTTCTTTTTTAGCCATGAATGGTATAGAATATTTTTCAGATTTTTCTCCACCTATAAATGCTAATATAATAAATATATCATCGATTTTCTTGGATAAGAAAGAAAATGTAAATTCTTTTTCACGTTGTAGTTTAAATTATATAAAATAATTTGACATTTAAAATTGATCTTTGCAATTTAAACCATACCATGCTTTATTTTGAGATTGAAATAGTTGGGAAGATGAAAAAACTACAGTCAATACCGAAGTTCAAGCCTGCAGCATTTGAAGCTGTTGAACTTGAAAGTAATCATTTTTTTTTCTGAATTAGTTTCATTGTTTCCTTGACTCATTTTCAGACTTGCAAAAAAGACTTTCTTTTCTTCCTATGTAGAAAAATTAAATTTTACTTTCCGATATTTTTTTTTTTTTATTCTGCTTCAGGATAAGTTTATTATTTTTGCAGCAAAGACAGATATACCTCGTAAACGACATGATTCGTCTTCCGATGAAAATGGTTTGTTCTTACTAATCTTAATAATGTTTCGAATTAATAAGCTTTCTTATAACGAGGTATTGGTCTGCAGAATATAGTAAACGAAATTTTATTTAGTCAAACTATCTGGTAGAAGTTTTTGTCAAATGCACAATTTCTTTCATTTGCATGTGAGCTTTAAGAAAAACCAATTGTAGCAGTTATAATATTATTTGTTCAGTTAACTTTATGGTGACATTTAATCTGTCCTAATATTCGTAGTCCCGCACATGATAACTTACTATTTTCTTCTCAATTTAATCAAAATATATGAGACGTTTAAGTTTTGAATCGTTTATTGCTTTTAATTTTTTTTTAGTGACACCAGATGAAACACTCCTTCCAACTACTAGTGCACAGTCATGGAAAAGTGCATCAATCAAGAATAAAGATCGTTACACTGATCAAAAAATGGTTGGACAGACCAGTATCAATTCAGATATTTCCTTGCTAACGCACAGAATAAAAGATGAACCACTCGATTCAGATACTTCACTACCAAGAAAGCCAGCGGATTGTGCAAAACGAAATCTTGATAATGATGAGGATCATTTATTTTTGAAACGAAAAAAATCAGTCAATGATTTCAATTCCGATGTTTCACCATCACGTTGCAGAATAAAAGATGAACCACTTGACTCAGATGCTTCACCGCCGAGAAGGCCAACGAATTGTATGAGACGAAATTTTAATGATGATGATTCGGATGCTTCACCTCCAAGATGTAGAAAACCGACAAATAATTCTGACTCAGATCTTTCTCCTCCACGAAAGCAAAATGATTTTCCAAATCGTGGGAAAGAATTTGGAAATTATGGACATCAAAGACGGAAACGAAGTAGTAGTGTCGATTCTTGTCGGCATAAGAAAAGTAATTGGGATTCTGATGCATCATCGCATGACAAAAGCGTTGAAAGAAAAAGGAGAAAGCATTGTAGAAGAAATTGGGACGAAAATTCTAGTAAACTTCATAGACATCATGAAGGTAAGTAACAAATCATAATTTATGAAGAATATTCCAAATATTTTCGATATTTATTATCGGATATAGTTATGTTATATGAAACTATTAGAATTTGACTTTGTTGTTAATATCCCTAGACTTCTCATTATATCCTAGATTTTCAGTCGCTAATTTTCGGACGATATTTGTTATTGCCATTAAGAAAATAATCTTAAACTTGTCAGGTTATACATCTTGTCGATGTTTTTGTTTATTCCTGGAATAGTCGAAAAATTTTAGAAATTTGCAATTTACTTCAAGTTATTTAAATAGCTTGATCTCATATTCTTCTTTTAGAAACTTTTTCAATTTTGTTTCTAATACATTTATGTGAAGATAAGTCATACTAGATCAGTAATTTCTGCTCCACTGAATATGCTAATATTTCACAGGTCATCGAGAACGAAGAGATTCTTCTGATAATAGTAAGACATCACATCATAATAAACGCCACCGAACAAGTGAAAATGATGTAAAACCAATGAATGGAAAAAGTGCTGGTCTTAAAACATTGGAAGCTCATCGAAAAGAAATGAAACAACTTCAAGAAGATGAAACAGAAGTAATTACTTTGACTGAGATCGTTGAAAAAATTTTGTTTAATTTCTGTCGATACTATTTAGAAGGTGAATAGGATTAGTGACAGATAGCTTGGAATAGGTGATTTAAGTAGAATAGTTGCAAGATCCAAAAATGTTGCTGGATGTTGCTCATTTCATTTATTTGTTTCTTTTTTTTTTCTTTTCTTTTTTTTTTTTTTTGGTTTTATAGGATCTCTTTTACTTGTAAGTAAAATCTGACGCAAGTCGAAATTTCGATTTTTTACTGAAACTTCGAATCATTAAATTATCTTTTAAAGATACTGAAAAATTGGGAAGGATATACGAATGGGAAAAATGTGGCAGCTATTCGTCGTGCCAAATTAACTGGTAAAGGACGCGAAACAAAAGAAGATCGTGATAGGAAAGAACGTGAAGCTAAAAAGCAAAAAGAATTAGAGGAGAAGTATAAAAATTGGAATAGAGGCTTACGACAATTAGAAGAGGTTTGCATTATATATATTTTTTTTCTTTGCTAACACAATATTTGAATATAACTATAAATATTGGAAAGTTCAAGTGGAATCAGTAGTTGTCTGAATTTGAAAAAGCTTTGTTTTAGCGAAGTCAGAAATTAAATGAAATGGCTCGAGTCGCGCAAGAGGATTTTGCACGTCATGCTGACGATAAGGCAATGAATGAACACTTGAAAGAGGTACTTTTAATAATAAATGTTATTATATCGTTTCACTTGAGCAATTTCTTTTTTTTTCTCCCAATAGCACACTACTGTGGCTTATTTCTTGCTGTGAGGATAGAATGTTCGTAAAAATTTTCACGCACACACGAAACTCACCGAAGTATAACCATGAGTACTGGTAGAGATTTTGAGTGAAAAGAAAAGTTGTTTTCAAAACATATCTTTCATTACATGGTAATAATAGTAATTAACTTTTTAGTATTTGTACTGATAGTTCTCAATTATATGATTTCTACGCTTTTTAGCATTATTAGATTTATTCTTTCGTCCTAATTAATTAAATTAAAATGAAGGCGAAAGATACTTCGAACACTGATCGGAAATCCAAAGTAATGTGGATAAAAAATCTTCAATAATGGAAATATATTTTAGCAATTACATGCGAAAGATCCGATGTATAATTACGTGAAAAAAAAGAAGGAAAATGCAGAAATAAAAAGTGGAGCTGGTAAGAATCGTGAATCATGAATTTAATTTTTTGGAAAACATTTGATGAAGGAATTCTTGTTTTTTTATATTATTTTTCAGTTTTAATTCTTGATTAAAAGTTTTCTCATTTCAATTTTGAATACTGGTTTTACTCCGGGCGCATTCGTTTAGTGTTTCATTTAAACTTTTATTTTCTTTGGTCCCAACTTTTCGTCAAAATTTTAGCAATAATCCAAATATTTAAAACTATTTAAATTTTCCACGAAGTTATTATTAATGTAAATTATTGCTAATGTAGTTCTTCTTTAGCATACCCGAAATATAAGGGAAGTTGGCCACCAAATCGTTTCAACATCATGCCGGGTTATCGATGGGATGGAGTGAATCGTTCAAATGGCTTTGAAGATCGAATAGCCGAAGTAGCTAATAAAAAAGTAGCTCAACGAACCGAATATTATGAAAATATTGCGAAATATGAAGTTTAAATTTTGATAATATAAATTTTGTTGGATTTGATACGCAATGCTCTTGATTGTATTACTCGAATATAATTACGTAGTTGATTTGGAAATAGAAATTGATTACATTGCAGTACTAACTAATTGCAGTCTTGGATAGGTATCTGTGCCATTTCTATGTGTTCTGCATCTATCTTCTGTACTTGAACATAGTTTAAATATGCTCATAAAAAGTAAACCAAAAAATTAGGCATGATATTTCAGAAATTCATAAATTTGTGAAAAGCTCTTTTTTTTTTCTTTTGTTTTTTCAACTGTTGCTCTTTTTTGATGCTTACTATATGTTTTTCTTGTTGTTCATGTAATAGCTTGACTGGATCATACATTGATTTTCATATGATGATTTAGAATTAGCAATGAGAAGATTTTGCAAGGAGATTTTGCTACCAATCCTAACGTTTTGTGCAACTAGACTCATGATTATTGAGACGATTAAACAGAACAGTTTAATGACGGTAATATAATGACGTTTTCTAGAAGCTGTTGATGATCTAACTAATTACTAACAAATAATAATGCAAACAATGGCTGTTCTGGAACGGTACAAATGATTGGTTTTTATTATTTTTCTTGAGAATGTATTGATTAATTAGCTAATGAACCATTTACGTTAATATATTATTTTATGCAAAATAAATTTTATCTTTTCAATCTTTATTTCATAAAATATCAATACAAATTTATTTTGCTGATTGATTCATTCGATTTATTTCATTGGTTGCGGTTGTATGAGCGGCAGAAATTTGATGAAAAGTTAAGCAAAAAATTAGGCAGATGAAAGCGTTGGAAGTGCGGACTTTTTTTTCTTTTATTCTAAAAAAAAAAAGAAATAGAATTGAATCACTGATATTCACGCTGAGAAAAGTTTATTTTTTTTTCTTTTTTTTCTAAAAAAAAAGAAATAGAATTGAATCAGTGATATTCACGCTGAGAAAAGTTTGTTTTTTTTCTTTTTTTCTAAAAGAAAGAAATAGAATTGAATCAGTGATATTCACGCTGGGAAGAGTTTATTTTTTTTTCTTTTTTTCTAAAAAGAAATAGAATTGAATCAGTGATATTCACGCTGGGAAAAGTTTATTACCTATAGCTTAGGATTTCCATAAGCTTACTTTTGGTAATACTTTTGAAAATTTTTGAAAAACTGTGAAATCAATCATTTCTAGAGAAAGAAGGATAGATTTATTTGGTTTAAGATATAAGCTGAGGGTTTTAATATCATAATGTAGCATGAAAATTCTTGCTTTTATAATTATTAATTAAATATTCTTGCTTTTAGAATTAATTTAATATTTTCTTATGGTTATTGCTTAATTATATTGCTTTTAACTTAATGTTGATTGATAAAATACTTCAGATAGCATAATTTTCAGGAATTGATTACTAAAAAATACACCAACCTACACAGAAAGATATCGAGGAAAACATCGTCAGTTGCTGCTGATGAAGAAAATCGTAATAAAACATCCGCGAATTCGCAACTTATTCAGCAGCATGAAATAATTCCATCTCTTGATTCCAATGTAAAAGAAGCAATTGAAAAGAATGAAAGTAATTTAAACGAGAAGCCGATAATATCAGACGATACAAGTAAATCAATGTTTACAACAAGTTCCATTAGTTCATACAAACGATCAGTATCACCAGATACGATGCTACGGGGTGCAACATCTAATACTTCTATCAGTGTGAATTTTGGCTTTTTTTTTTTTTTTTTTCATTTAATTTCAGTTTTTCTTCAAAATTAAACTATCCTTTATATTTCTTGATATTAGTTCATTTTATATATGGAAATGAATCCAATTAGTTTTGAGAAATATCATTTTAGAATGTTTTTTGAGTTATTTTATCAGTAATATTTTAGTAATTTCGCATTTTTTTAATTCATATTTTATATCAAAGTCTTCTTAATTTTTCTTGATTGAATAATTTAACTGAGCATTCTTTTCATAACAAAAAAGTATGATTAGTTTTTTTTTGATCAACAAGCTTTCGCTTCGTTGCACTTAGTCTTGTATTTGTCATCGGATTTAATCAGGTTCTATTTCTGATGAATGTTATTAGGACTATTTGTTGTGTAACTTATGAAGTATCGTGGAATAGTATATTGATTTATTGTTCATCTTATTCTAAAATACCTAAAAATATGATCATACTTAATTTAATATTTATCTAAAATTCATGATTAAATTTTAGCCTCGCTGCAATTTACAAACAAATTCGCTTATTTCCGACTACAGTTCCGATCTTTCATGTAAAACAGTTTTATTTATTTTTGTATTACAGCAATTAAAGTTTTTTATTTCGGAATATTTCAATTATGGCTATTTTTATTGGGAAAGAGAAAATTTCATACACAAAAAAGAAAAATATCTCCACTTTTACTCACTTCTCTTTAGTTGGAAAAATGAAAAAATATGATTTTTTTCATAGCAGATATGATAGAAAAGTTTATTCCTATTCATATTTCATATTGCAAGAAAAGTAATAGCATTAAAATGTTATTAATATAAATAGTCAGCGTATCCATGGAAATTGAGAGATTAAGAATTAAGTGGAATAGTTTAATTTTCCTATTTATCGTAAGATTAAATCAATCTTCTTCATCTCCAGGAACTATGTTTAAAACTAATTACTACAGAAGATAAAGCTAATTAATGTGGAATTTATATTTTTTGTATATATCTTAAAATGCTTTATTATCAAAACTATTTCGAAATATGATTGATAATTTAACAGTATTAGTTATGAATAATGTTAATTCATATTTTGAGGATTGGCAGGAAAATTTGCTACTTATAGTCATATTAGCCATATAATCTGCTCATTTTTCAGAGATTTATTATGTTTAATGATCAGATAATTGTCCCAATAATTTATGAAAAATTAAATCATTTGAATTTTCGTTCCATAATTACATAATTTATATTTTTCCGCAAATAATTGGATCCAAATTCCAGTTTTCGGGATGAAAAGCAGCGTACACACACCAAATAATACTTTGGTAGAATATTGGTGGGATTTGACACCTCAAAATATTCATACGATAGTGATCAATTATTTATATGATAACGATAATAGGCGATGCAATCAGTGGTAGCAAATATTTCATTATTAAATTAAAAAAATTTTTTTTGAAGATTTAATCAGAAAGAATTTACTTTGACATTTCAATTGCTGTACTATTTGAAAAATGTGCACTATTCGATATAGCTGTGACTTCGTTATTTTTACAAATTTTTCTTAAAAAAAATTTCAAAATTTCATTATTTTTATGTTTCAAACTTATACGATTCGCATAACTTTGCTTAGACATTAATAAAAATCCGTTGAATAATGTCTGATCGAAAACATTTCTTTTTTTTTTTTTTTTAATATATAAAGACATTAAAATTAGATTTTCACAAAATGGATTTTTTAAAAAGCTTCCAAAAAAAAATTGAAAAAGCCTGAAATGTGTTTCCAATCTGGAAGCTTTTTAAAAAATTCACTCTAAAATAAAATGTTTGTGGTAAAAAAGAAAAAAATATATGCGTTTTTGTAGAAAATAATAAATTAGTTTGAAATTTTCATTGAATATAATAAAATTCATCTCAGCTGGACATTTTTGGAGGAAAAATTGGGCATTTCACGAGTGATAGTCTTTTATATATTAATCGGAGCATATTTTTCATATATTTTAAGTGGCGATTTGGCAAAATTTCTATATCATGCTATGGTATATTTATATATATATATATATCTTCTTTTTTGTAAAATTTAAATTTTCTCAAAATACTGAATTCTTCAAAAAAAGTGAAATTTCGCTTTTTTTTTAAAAAAAATTAACTTTTCAGGGTATTGGATATCCCATGTATAAAACATACACTACATATGAGCATCATGGACTTAATGCATGTAGAAGTTGGCTTAGGTAAATAAGTTCTTACTTATTTATCAACATTTATTCATTTCTTGTTAGCAGATTATTCTATCCTTAGACATTAAGAGCATCAGATGAATATGATCATTCTGATCTTTTCCAGATCACATTTAAGATCATACGTAACCTTACATGAAACTGCATATGATTAAACGTTAGGTAAGTATGAATGAGATCAAATCCTAATCTGAAAGTACTAAAATTTATATCAGCAACTTTATTAAAATTTATATCAGCAACGTCACAACAGATAAATTATTATAAATCTTTAAACTTTAAATATTTGATATGAATAAGATCTTCTGATTTTTTTTTTTTCTTAAAACGCTAAGATCATAAATAATCTTACATAATAAATAAATTACTGCATATGATTAAATTTTGGATAAATTATCAGCAACAATAATATTAATTAATTTAAATATATTCTTTAATTTCAATGAGAGTACAGTAACATGTACCATTAGAAGACTCAGTTTTATGCTGAAAGTTCAAAAACTTTCTGAATTATTTATGATAAAAAATTGGATGGAATAGTTAAGAGATTGGAGGAATCACGCTGATCGTAGTAACTGATAAAGGCATTTGATGTTTCATTAATTTGATGGATGATATTTCTTTTCCAACTATTATTGAAATTGTCTTCTAAAATTGATTTTATAGAATTAACTTTCAATAGTTAACTCCTCTCGGCATAAATTAGCGATAGTAGATAGTATTATGATTTGACACTATCATAATTTTCAAGGAAAGTATTACATAAAAAATTATATTTTAAATAGAAAAAAAATTTTTTTTTTTGGAAAAATTTCTTTTTTTTTTTCTACTTTGATTTGGAATTTTTTTAAGGCTCAAAAATTCTTCAAAATTGAAATTCATAATTGATGATATTTTTAAAATTTAAAATTTTGTATTATATTCTTTCTAAAAAATTTATAATACTTGTTGAAAAGAAATAAGCAAAAATTTAGATATTGGGTTGTTTTTGGTTGGTTAGCATTATTAGATGTGTTTTTTCATCATTATCTAAAACATTGGACTGTATATTGGTCAATTAAAATTATCATTACAATCTATTTATTGATGCCATTGGTCAAAGGAGCTGATTTAATCTATCGTGATTTTATCAAAAATTTTAACAAAAATATTGAACATACTATTGGACTTATTGTTGGAAAATGATCAATCATTTTATTATTCATGTCATTTTTCTCTGTTATAATACATGTCTATCTTATTTTGAAAGTTGATTAATTTTTATATCATATTTATATGAATATATGTATATGTATGTATGTAATGCTAAAAAAGTATCCATATTTACAAATATGAATCTTTGTTTTTGAAGGAAGAAAATTCGATTTAAATTAAAACTGAAAATTTTTAATTTGTAATAATACTAATTAATAAATATTGATAATTTTTGCCCGATCTTTTATCTTTTCTTTTTTTTTTTCAACTATACTGTAGAGCTATTAAAGCATAAAATGTATGAATGTTTATAATGTTTTCTAATTTCAGTCAAATAATAGCATTGATAATGCATCGATAATTGCCGAATAAAAATTCGCATATTATAAATTGTCGGATGGAAAAAAAAATGTTTTTTAAAATTATGAAAAAATATTTTTTTTGTTGAAAAAATTCAATTTTTTTTCAATAGTTTTTTTTTTTTTTTTTAACTATGAAATTTCTGTGAAATGGTTTTTGTTTTTCTTTTTTTCTCTCTCTTTTTTTTTTTTCATTTCTTTTTTTCTCTTTCGTTTAAACAATCTTCTTTAAAATCAGTTATAAAACAGAAAGAGACAAAATCAAATAGCTATCATTTTGCAAAAAATAGTCATCGATCCAGTTCTAATTTTAGTGGTCAATTTTGATAAAATATATTGAAAAGTTTGATCACCTTTCCCTCTTTTTCTCTCTCTCTCTCTCTCTCTCTCTCTGTGCCTCCCTGTCTCTCTCTTTCTCTCATATATATTCAAGTATATGTTTGCATTAAGAATAAATATTTATAATTTTTTCTACAATAATTTGTGCATGAAAAAAATAATTTATAATTTATTTGATATAATTTCTCTAATTTTCTCGAAATTTAAAATTTTTTTCTCTTTCATTTCAATCTTTCTTTTTTAAAGTATTTTTATTTTTTTCTAGTTGCAACGATTTTGCCTTAGGACAAAGTGATAAATTCAAAGATAGATAGTTTGATTTTATTTACAAGCATATTATTAATTACTTATTGATATAATTTAATATTTCACACTTATTAAATAAAAATTAATTATTTCAATCTTTTAAATAAATATTAATTATAAATGATTGATATGGATTATTGCTATTAATTATTATTACTAGTATCATTGTAAGATGAATATCAATAGCAATATTGATAGTAATAAATTTATCTGCTATCTGATATTCCACTAAATTTATGATATGATTAACAATTTATCTATAATAATGATAATGCGATAATTTCTGCAACTTTATCGATATATCTCCTGTTTTTTTTTCTTTTTTTAATCTCTTTTCTTCAAAATTTTATGAAATGTTGAGACAATATATTTTGCAAATTTCAATATATTTATTATTCACATTATTATCCATATATAGCTTTCTAATTTATCTCTTCAAATTTTTTGGAAATATCTTCTTTCTATCTTTTTTTTTTTCGTATGAAATGTTTTAAAATGTTGAGACAAACACTGTTTTACAAATTTTAGCATACATTCTCTTTTTTTTCTTTCATTTTTTTTTTTTTTTTTTTCAATGTTCTAATCAAAGATATATGAAATGTTAAACATATTTCTACATTTTCCGATCATGTTACTTTTTCTTTTTTTTTTTTTTTTTTGTTTGCCTTTTGCATGCTATTTTGCAGGTTGCAGGTCAATACACGCAAGACAAGTTTGCAAAAAGCGTGCAGTGAAGCAAGTTTTATATTCTAATTCTCTAAACTATTACTTCTTCCTGCACTGAAATATTTTCGAGCATTTTTCTTCTCTACTTTATCATCTTATTCTTTCAATTATTTGAAATTTTGCTCATTGCATTTCATAGGGTGCAGTTAGTTGTTATACGATTCGTTAAAATCATCCAGTGGAAAAGATTTGAAATCAGTTATTACACCTATTTAAATGGTTGGTTGTTCTTTCTTTTTTTTTTTTTTCCTTTGGCATAAAAATTAATTTTGTTAATTATATTTTTTCTTCAAATTAAATTCAAAATAAGAAATTTATCAAAAAATTAGATCAAATATTATAATTGTTATTATTCATTTTTGTTGAATTTTTCAGGCTCAAATTGAACGCAAAAAAATTGATCTAACACCACTGAAAAAAGCTAATGTTCCAATTTTCTTTATTGTTGGTAAGTATGAATGGAGATGCTATTTTCCAATTTGAAAAAGTTTATAATAAAGTTTGAAGGAAGAACGGAAAATAACATTGCGATATTTGATTCAAAATTTTATGTTTGTTTCTTACTGCTTGATTTAATTTTTATAAAAAAAAAAAAAAAAAAAAAGGGAAAAAAAAATTAATTCTTCTAGCTAAAGTACATTAAACGCTTAAATATATCTCTAAGTATAAATGATTTACTTAGGTATAGTAAAATTTCATTAAATATTTTAAGTTAAGTGTAAACTTCTGGTTGTTTTTTTTTTCTTTTTTTTTTGTTGATTTACAAATAAATTTGATCTACATAATTATTGTAAATTGATTGATGCAATTTTTATCGTGAGATTTTTAAATGTACTGAATAAATTGAAATGCAGGTATTTGAATATTTCTAAAATATTAACTTTTATTTATCAATTTACAATAATGGAATAATTTGAAATTCAGAATAACATTTGTTTTTGTTTTCTAGGTGGTCCAGGATCAGGTAAAGGAACACAGTGTGATAAAATTGTAGCAAAATATGGCTTGACACATCTCAGTTCAGGTGATCTGCTACGTGCTGAGGTGAAATCTGGATCACCACGTGGATCGGAATTGAATGAATTGATGGAAAATGGACAACTTGTTCCATTGGTGAATATTTTTTCATTTTGACTTCTTTTTTTTTTCTTCTCTTTTTTTGAGTTTTCATTTTTGATTTCATAGAAATTGAGGAGAAATACTTGATAAATGTCAAATTTATTCTTCTAATTTCTATATACTTTATACATATATAAATTCTTACTGTTTTGTGAAAAAAACTATAAACAAGAGAGCTTCTTTTAGGAATTACTTATTAGTACAATGGTAGTAATGTAATCTTCTTTTTCTAGGAGGTTGTGCTAGATCTGGTTAAAGAAGCTATGCTTCAAGCGGTAGCAAAAGGTTCCAAAGGTTTCTTGATCGATGGTTATCCACGCGAAGTAAAACAGGGAGAGCAATTTGAAAACGAAGTTAGTAAATTGCTTTTGCAACAGTGAAAGTTTTTTGCTGACAATATTGATAAATTTTCGAAAAATTGAAGATGAAATAGATACATTTCCAAAAAGAAAATGCAACTGTTGCAATGAGCAAATTCTCTTTAGAAGTTTTGCGAAGCTAATTTATGATTGAAAATATCCAGTACTTTATCATTTTGTATGAAATATGCTTCATTATAATTAAAACTTGTTTCCATATAAATCTGCAATTTTCTGAAAAATAATACTAATTAGGTAGTAGATTGGATAGTTTGGAAAAACCACTAGTATTTATCGGGAAATGTTTATTTTTATTTTTCAATTTGCTTAAATGAGATTTCGAATTTTAATTTAAAATATTAATTTCAGATTCAACCAGCTAAATTGGTATTATTTTTCGATGTCAGCGAGGATACGTTGGTTAAGCGTTGCTTGCATAGAGCGGAAACAAGGTTGTTTTTTTCTTAATTAATTTTTTTGCGGTAAAATGAATGTTTCTGAATTAGTAGAGGATGAAATGATTTGCGCCAAGATCATTCCATATTTTTCTGAATAATTTTCCTCTTTTTTTCATTGCTGCAGCGGACGAGTAGATGATAACATTGATACGATTAAGAAACGACTTCATACCTATGTAACTGCAACCGCTCCCGTTGTTGATTACTACGAAAAGCAAGGAAAATTGGTAAAGGTAAGGTTTTCAAAGGCATAATAGTTTTTATTTCATTTTGAGTTACTGAAAAGTTATCATCAACCAGTCTGAAATGAAATTTGATGGTGCAAAAAAATACTGCTTTAAATTTCAAAGCCTTATTGGCGTTAGAGTGAAAAAAATTTATTGTTTTTGGAAACTTTTGTTTATTTCAGAAAGCTATTTTTTAGATAGAATTAATTTACTCGAACTTTTTTCTTTTTTTTTTTATTCCCTATTTTCTAAAAACTTTAGTTTTGTTAATCATTTTGCTTGGTACAGTGAGCAACAGAACATGTCACAAAACGTTAATAGAGAAATTAAATAACGAAATCAGACAGCTTCCATATTATCATTATTTAAAAAAGGAAAAAATAAAGTTAATATAAGGAAACGTTTCGTAAACTCAATATTTAAAATCAATTTAAGCACGAAAATAAATTTCTCATATGAAAAAAAAAGAAAGGAAAAACTTCCTGAATACAGAATATATAAAATCAAGTCTCATTTTTGCAGATTCCATCGGAGGGAACAGTGGATGAAATTTTCAAGGTTGTTCAAGAACATCTCGATAAAGCTGTAGCTTGATAAATAAGTCAATCGAATACATTTACGCATAATGTGATGGCAGCTCCGATGAATCATTTTTGCAAAGTATTTATTTAGATTGGCTTCATTTTTGCTTTTTTTTTTTTTTTAAAAAATTTCTATTTTTGATTGATCAGAGTTTTTCTGATTATTAGTTGTTTTTTTTTTTTCCATAGCTTCTGTAAATTTGATTGTATATAAATTCAATCATAATTGTAATGTTTGATATGGAATTTAAAATATTGAAATAAATTGATAGTACAAATAGAATTTACAGAATCTTTATCTTCATAAAAATTCCATAAAATGATGGTAGCTTTTCAAATCTAGTTTTGGACAATTCATTAATGTGAAATGGACACAATATATCTGCCTGAAGCATGAAGTAAGCTAATGAGGTATATATTACCATTTATTCGCTATCGAAAATCAAACAATTTGAAACCACTGAAAGTTTAATCAGTTCTGATAAAATTTACGAAAGACTAATTAAAGTTTAATCAGTCCTGATAAAAATTTCAATTTATGAGATTTCATTTTTCACAATTGTCATCATTTCTTTTGAATAAGTCTTGAATGCCAAAAATTTAGGATATTATCAAAATGTCCATTGTTTGGATGTATTTGTAAACTACTGACAAAGGTTGCGAATTAGCTTGCAGAAAGGCTAATTCTTGTGATATTCTTTAGCAGAATAAATTGGCAAATAACAGCAAATTACCCATCGTATTAAATATCCTTACTATCATAATTAGGTATAATCGTATAAATATGCAAGATTATTTTCGAAATTTCTTCATTATATCGAATAATGACGATTTTATTCTATCATCATAGCACAAAAATAATGTCTTAAATGCTTAAAATCAACTGATATCTTTAAATTTGCCCATTTATTTATTTCTTTTGACAAGATACATAATGCAAAATATGAAAGTTTTATTTAGATCATTTGAAAAATTTAGAAAAAGGCACAATTCATTCATAGATTGATCCATAAAAAATAACCTGTAGTTATGTGAATAAACGGAATTCTTCTTTCTAATTGCTGGAAATGTCAAGTTTTCTTTTCTTTTTTTTTTTTTTTTTTTTCAGTATTTTCGGAAATGCCCGAATCCACTCAATGCCATACTTGTCAATCTGAATTGTCGTTGCGTAAATCGCTTTGTTCTTAAAACATTTCGCTTTTTGCGTTGTCGCTTGATAACAAAATTACCATCATCGATGGAACTTAGACGACGAGACGTTTTTCTTCTACTATAAATTTACTTATTATTATTGTAGAAGTTGAAATTAATGATATGCATGATTTGTAGTTTACAATGATAAGTAATGAAGAATAATTATCCAAAAAAAAAAAAAAAAGTGAACGGTGTAAAAAGTTGATAATAGCGAGAATGTTTCGATATTTATGATATCCCAGAATTTCAGTATTATTTTGGGAAGAGTATTTAAGTCACAAATGAAAAATTCAATGGAAAGAAGTTGATCATGCCAACTTACCCGACATTTCTAAAAACAGCAGTTGAACCCGATGTTGATGTACTTTCAGATCGTATTATTGAGAGGTGTAATGGTGCAAGTTCCAATGATAGTCTGAAATCGAGTATCATTTGTGGTAGATTCAATTTGCTGATATAAAATTTACTTCATAAATCTTCAAAAAAAGAAATCTCTTTCATTTGCCTTTTCCATTATTTGTATATGAGCAATAATTAACGCATAGATATAACTCATGCAAATCAATATTTTCAAGTCAATATTAAATTGCGAATACTTTGTTTGATTAATTTTATATATATATATATATATATATATATTTATATGCATATTATAGAATTTTTTGTATCTTATATATGTAATATATTTCATACATATTGAAATCGATATCAATTTTATCTGAAATTTAAAATTTAAAGCTGAAACAAATAAGAAGAATGATCTGCAAGATAAACTTAATATGCAATATAATTCGATAATCGACAAATCATATTTAAAATCATTTAAATTCAATACTTATTTCTTGATTCGATAATTTCCTTCGTGGATTTATCAATATCTTTATTTGATTCATATTCTTCCACATTCGATGCTTCGGAAATTGATTGAATTGAAAACTTTGGAAGTTTATTGTAGCACGATTCCTGCTCGTGATTCTTTTCAGCAAATAAAACTTTTTGCTTTTCAATAATTTTTAACGTTCTTCTATAATTCAGAAACAAAATAATATGAAAAATAGTTCAAAAAAACTTTTGCATTTATAATAAAATCTGATAGCTTTAAACTGAACGAAAATTTGTGTGCTATCTCGAACTAATTCTTGATTACTCAATTCTTTTCATTATAAATAACTACTAGATTTATTGTTTTTATCAAAATTTCAAAAAATTAAAGCTTACTTCATAGCCATACTTTTACCGCCGGTTGTTCCAATAATAAACCATGCATCACTACTACCACTTGAACGACTGTAAATTCATTATTTATTTAATAATATTCTCTATTAATCTCTAAAGCATGTTATTCTTTTGAATAATTTCGGAGATTTAATTTAAATCAAAGAGCAATAAACTAAGATCAAAGAATAAATAATTAGAGCACTGTGAAAAATTCAATTTAAAAATTTGATACGATGCTTCGAAATTATGAAATTTAATTTCAGAAATATTACTGCACACTTAAAGTGAAATATTTTAGAAGTTAGTTTACCTAATTGTAGAAGACCAATAAGCAAGTAAAAGCATTAGTATTAGAAGGATGAATCCAATAGGAATCAGAGCCATATTCATAAATTCTGTTACTGAGTCAAATTTCGGGAATCGCTCATAGCTGCTTACTTTCCAACCAAATCTTCGCTCAAATTCCTTGATTGATGTATTCAGAAAATCTAGTTTTTAAATCGAATTAAAATACCGTAAAAATTTTATAAATTTTAAATATGATATATCACAATGAATAATGAATGTAGAAATGAAAAATTTAACAGAAAAAGATTTTTAATTTTACAACTTATTAAATTTCAATTTTGAACTTACTTCTTTCCATTTTTTTTAAAAATTTTTTCGCGAAGTTAAATATTTCAGAAAAGTAAAAATTACTTGAAAGAATTTCTCTTGTAAGAAATGGTTTCCGTGAGCGATCCAATGATTCAGCATTGGGTGGTAAAACAATAACAAATCGAAATTGCACAGCACCGTAATGATGTTTCGGATATCCATCAAGCAAAACAACATAATCCGGTTTAAATGATACTCTATACTAATATACCAATATTACAGTAAATTTATTTTCAGTAGATTTTACAATAGATTATTTATTTTATCAATATTACTATTACAATAGATTTATTTTCCTCTCGCAATTCAGAAAATGTCGATAATAGGATAAATTTTGATAAAAGATGGTAAAATTTTAATAAATTTATTTAAAATAATAATTATCAATATCGTTATCAGTATTCCTCATTATTGATTCTGATCAATATTAAAATTGAATAAGATTAGGTAAATTAATTGTTAATGGAATAAATAAATCTATCGGATAGTTCATTCAACCAATGCAATCCGTGTTTAAATGATATTCTGTACCGTTTTTTCCCCCCTCTCATTTCAGATAATGACTAGAGTAGTCAGAATTTGGTGAAAGGTGAAATTTTGGGAAGTTTATTCAAATAATAATTATCAGCATTATTATCAGTATTCTTCATTATTAGCATTATTCAATGCCAGAATTGAATAAAATTAGGTAAACTGATCAATAATCGAAAAAACAAACTTATCGGGATGATACACTTAACCAATAATTTAAAAGATATTCTGAACCGTATCAATATTGGGTAAATTTTTTCTCTCATCTTAAAAAAAGTCGATAATAAGATAAGACTTGGTAAAATATAATGAAATTTTAATAAATTTATTCACAAATAATAGTTACCAGTGTCGTTGTCAGTGCTTTTCACTATTAGCATTACTCACCATCAGACTCAGGTAAACTGACCGACACCGTACCAACCAAATCTATCAGAACAAGACTGATGTACAGGATCAGAGCCTTAAGTTCATCTTGCGCTTCACAAACCGAACTTTCGGGTTTCCCGCAAAAACCGCCGAAGTACTCGGTAGCAAGCGGGGACGCATGCATAACCACATAGCATGTTCGAGGAATTAGAAACTCTGAGAATGGATTAGGCTCTTCATCACTTCCTGGGGGGGATACAACGAGGGAAGGTTCATGTCAAATAACTGCACGAAGCAGTCAGTGGTTTTTCGAAAATAATGAATTAGAGAAATAAAGACCATTCTCTTTTCTGTTTCAAATGCTTTACGCAGAAATTTCAAAACTGACTCGCTCCCATAGCTTAAATTTTCATGAAATTTCAATTTCAATTTTTCTTCTATTCTTTTTTTTCCCTCCAGCTTATCTCTTCTTTTTTTGATACTAAAAGAAAATTAATCATAGCTATGAATGCTAAGCTATTTTTCTTATTCTAATTAGTAAAAAATTATCACTCTTAATATTAAGATAGAAAAAATTTTTCTTCTTTTCCATTTTTCTTTTCATTTTTATTTCTTCAAATTTTTATTTTTGTCCTTTTCTTTTAACTTTTTTTATTTTTATTCCTTCAAAAATTTGTCATTCACTTATATTTAAAAACAATTTCATTCCATTTTATATTCAATAATTAACCTCTTCTTAAGCAATAGAGCGAAAAAAAAAAGGAAGGAGAAAAGGAAATGAATCAAATTATCATGATAAAATTTAATAAATCATTAAAAAAAAAATGAATTCTATATTGAAATATTCCGATTTTATGAGTATATTTTTGAATAATTTACTTTAGTCTTATTTTAATTGTAATGCAATTATTTTAATTAATATTAATTATATTGCAAAAATTTTAAATTAAAAGAAAAAAAAAGAAAAAAAAATAAAAACAAACGATTTAACAAGACGACATGCGGTAGCATTTTTGCAAAATGTATTTAATGATCGTATCAATGCTCGTTTAAATGGTTCCACAAGAATTTCTAATGGTGCATCGGTGCAGTAAAATATTCGAATACCGGATGACCAATCCAAAAGTGTCAATTCTAGAACCTTTTTTTTTTTTTTCAATCCTAATTAGTTCTTGCAATAATTAAGCATGATTTGATTATTTAATTACATTATAAGATATATGATTAAGATTAATATTATCCCTATTAGATCATATTAAATATTATTAAAATGTTCAAATTAGTGACCATTTCAATGATTGCATTCTTTCTCAGATTTGATAAATAATTGAATCATTCAGATATGAAAAAATATAAAACTTATGTAAAAAAAAATACCTGAAAAGATAAGGTAAATTTTCCAGATATTACTAAGAATGTTTTAGTTCACTTAATAATTCAATATATTTTAAACTTTAAAACAAATAATTCAAATATTATCATGTTTTACCTTGATTTGTTGGATCATCAAATTCAGGTAAACCGTTTGTTTGTCCATCAATTGTTGTAAATGTTGAGAAAATATAAAATATTTGAATTAATCGCCAAATCATTGCTAGTCTAATTTATTCTAAAAAATATATGTATATATATATTCATTTGAATTTAAATAAAGATATTGCAATAATAAAATTACTACACTTTTATTATTATAAATATATTAATAAAGATTCTTTGATTTACTTAATAGTTTATTTTAATTGATTTACTATTTAAAAGTAGAAAAATGATAATCAACCGAAATAAACTTCATGATTTATAACAAATAAAATTTAGTATAAGAGGAATTATTTTTGCTTGGTAATTAAATGCTATAAAAATTAGATCAATTAATAAGGATTTTTTTTCTGGAGTAATTACTCCATATCATTTTAATCTAGAAATAAACTTTCGTCAAATTATTAGTATATTTTTAACAGAATTCATTTCATGCCAAATTTAACAATTAATTAATTAATATTAAATTTCAAAATGACTTTGCTAATTGAGCAAAATGAACTTTTTATAAAATTATAAATATATGATAAACACGAATTAGCAAATCAAATTCTTTAATTCTTCGTTTGTTTAACTTCGAAATATTCCTGAAATTTCATGTTTTTTCTAAGAATTTAATTCATATGATGAGAGAAATTTTCCTTTCCCTAACTAATTTATATTGATAGCATCTGACATTTATTAGAAATTTTGATCAAATGTAGTTTATCATAATTTCATTAAATTAATATCAAATAAATCTGATAACAAGTTTATCAGGCTTATCTAAAAAATAAACAATCATTTATTCAAGTAAACTTTTTAGTCTTCAATTTTTGTAGTATTAAGTTTAATTTTAATTTAATTTTTATTAAGATAGTGCACCTATTTTTATTCTCTTCCCAAAAGAAACGTTACTTAATTTATGAAATAGTAAATAACGGAATAATAATTCAACTGAAGTTAAATAAACACTCTTTCAACGATTTCCAATTATCCAATTACTCGAATACTTATTAATCAATTTTGACTGCTGCTAATTACCCATTTCAATATGTTTGAATTAATAATATAATAATGTAAAATTTTGTATATTTTAATTAATTTGATATGAAAACAAGAAGAAAAAAATTCTTTTTTCCAATTATCATAAAAGTCTATTGCAGTATTTATAGCATGCTAATTATAAAAGATGTATTTCGTTCTTTTTTTCTTCAGCTCATTAAATCGTTAATTTAATTATCACAAACTATAATTAATGATAAACTATTGTTGGTCATTAATTCTATTAAGCAACGAATATTTTTCAAACTATTGAAATGTCATCAACATCTGGCCAATATCAAATTTTAGTCTTTTCTGAATTGATCACTCTATAGATTCAATTCATTCACTACTTTTATTACCTGTATTCGCTAATTAAGTAATTTAATTATTCGCCTATAATTCGACAACGAATGATTTGTTCAGCACTTATTGATACGATTGATTTAAATGTCTAATATACATGTTATTAATTATTATTCATTTCATTCATTTGACAGGAGGAAATTTACCTCTTCTCATCTTATTTCCTAATTATTCAGGTAAGTACAATTGTTTGTTTGACTATAATTTGACATTATGATATGTACAAAAATTGTTGACATGACTTATGTCTTTAACGTACATGTCATTTATGAGATGAGTAATTATTATACTTAATTGAATAATCATTAATAACACGTATGCTGAAACTGCATTGATAGAAATTAAATTAAATATTTTTCTTGCTATTTTTTTCAATAAAAGTTTTCGAAATTATTGAAGGAATTACTTAAAAGTTATTTCAATTTCGAAATTATTTCGCTAGAAACTTGGTTATTATTATTATTTTAAACTTAATATTTAATTTTTTAAATTCTAATTTTTTTTTTTGCACGAATATTTAAACAAAATACATAGAGATATAGTTGAATTAGAAAAGAAATGATAAATGAATGAGAAGAAATGTCTGCGTTACATTTATAAAAATGTAATAAATTTTGAAAAAAAAAAAGCTTATTTCTCTTTCTTTTCTTTAAAATAAAGTGATGGGAAGGGAATTTTCATTTTTTTCCTTAATTAAAAAAATTTTCTAAATTATCATTTGAAAATTTAATTTTCAGTTGTGGAAAAATTTCGACTATAAAAAGATTTATTAACTAACACATGTCATTTTATACATTTAGTAATTTCTTCCTTTTATTCGAAAAAAATTCGCATTTTAAAAAATGTATTTAAAATATTATATTAAAAGAAAAAAAAAAAACGGAGAAAGGAAATATGAATTAATGAAAAAAATTGGAAACATCCAGAATTTCAATTTATTATCAAAAAAAAATTTTAATTGAAAATTTCCAAAATTTCAATTTATAATCAAAAAACTTTCAATAATGCTAATAATATTACTGATCAGATAATTTTGTTGTTGTGTGTAAGACAAGGAGGAAAAAAAGTTAATATTCTTTCTGGACTGAATTGTGTATGATTAAATTGAACTTTAAAATATTGATCCTCAAAAGGAAAAAAGAAAAGAAGAAAAAGAAAGAAATATTTAGGAAAAAATAAACTTAAATATTGAAAAATATTGAAGTTTCATGATAAATAGAAAAACAGACAATAATTTATTAAAGAATTTAGATTTTTCTTTTGTTTGCGGAAGAAATATTTTCCCTAGAATAAATCATATTTCAGCATTAGTTTTCTTATAAATTTATTATTTTCGTTTTAATTTTAACCATTTTTTGTTTTCGAGATAAAAATTGGAACTTACAAAAACTCCCCCGAGATATATCGGTTTTGATTTTTGCGAGATATATTATTTTGATTTTCCCAGAATATATTCCCAGAATCATCAAAAACGACAAATTTTTATTATTTTTTGCTTAAATAGCACATATTTTATAAAATTACTAAAATGCTTCAATTTTTTATACTATTTAATTTTGGCTTAATTTTCACTTTCATATTTACACGTTGCCTAACAGCCTAAAGCTAAATTAAAATATATAACTCGGATTTTTTAAAAATATTGGAAAAAATTAAACTATATGAAGTATCAATTGCTAATGAAAAATTTGACCAGTAAAATGGATCGATATAAGTGTATTTTCATTTGTAAAAATCAAATTCACCCACCTAAATTTAATTCTTTTATTTTTAATTCAAAAATTTATATAACTATTGCATTCAACAAAAGTTATATATATTTGAACTTGCAAATACATGAAATGCTAATGTAAGTTAAAGTGTGAATAGAGTACGATAAAAAAGAAAAAATAGTAAAATGTCAAATTATCGGACATGCTAAATTCGAAACTTTGCTAAAATTACTATTTTGCAGCAGTTGAAACTAGAATAATTTCGTAGCTCAAAAAAAAAAAAAACAAAATATATTCAAATTTTTTCTTAGAATTATTTCAAGAATTTAATCTTTCTGAATTATTATTCATATATTTAATAAATCTTTCAATCACTGCACTATGCAAAATCATCCAGTATTTATTGCAAAAAATTAATGAAAGAAAACGGAAATAAAACATATCGATTAAGATAAATAGCAAAAGCTGAAAGAAGAAATTAAAAACAGCTTTTTTCAAAAAAAAAAAAAAAAAAAAGAAAAAAAAATAAAAATAAAAAAATAAAAAAGCTACAGTGAGAATAGAAAGATTGAAATGTTGATTTGAAGTTTTAAAAATTTCAACCCTTTCGAAAATCTTCTCCGCTTTTTTCAATGCATTTAGCTCAAACTACAGCTGTCATTCGTTGCATTAATTCTTCATTTTTTAGTTATCTCTTGCTTTTTACCTGAAGTTTTCAGTTTTTAAATTTCTGAAAATATCTAATGAAATACATTTCAGTTATTTTATGCAAGACTTTTAAGTCAAATGCAATGGCCGAAATAAAATGATGCTGTCGAAATTTATTTATTTTCTTTTGTCATCGTAAATTGAAAATAATTCGTAATTTTGCCATAACTTATAGTTTAACTTGTGAAAATTAAAAGAATAAAAAAGTTTATTCGTACAAATATTATTTTTATATTTAACAAATAAACAGAAATAAAAATAAAGAACAACCACATATACAATACACTTTCAGAAAAGGATAAATATAGGAAAATGAATTTTTTCATTTTTTTTTTTAGTGAATCTAATCTCATATCGATTAAATAATTGAACTGAGACTTCCGAAAATTAAAAAAAAGTTCAAAGAAAAAACTATTTTGTTGACATTTCTTCATTAAAATTAATTTCGAAAAAAATTAATAGGAATAGAAAACAATCAACAAAACAAATAAATATCTCGCTAGATTATTTGAACATTATTTATTGAAATCAATTCAAAAGGCCAAAAAATCGTACTTCCGCTGATCGCAACAATCAAGTAAAAACAGAAAAAAGAAAAAACTTTAAATTTTTTCACTTTAAGAAAAAAAAAAAAAAAAAACAAGGATTAGAAAATAATCAAGAAGCAATCAAAAAAATGAATAAATTATTTGAATATTATTTATTGAAATTAATCGAAAAAGAAGAAAATATTCTTCTTTTTTGATTATTAAAATTTCTAAACAAAAAAAAAAAACTTCAACTGACATATTTTGATGCTAGTCTTCTATACCTCTTACCACTTATTACGCCTTCATTTATCGGAAAAAGAATAATTCTTCTGATAATTTATGAGCTTGAAAACAAAAATAAAATTAAAATAATTTAGAAAAAGAAGAAGCAAGTAATTAAAAAACGTTAGAAAACAATGAACAAAAAATCGCAAAATACATTTTTAGATAACACCTAATCACTTAAATTCTCATACTTGTTTAAATTAACTAAAGAAAAAAAATCGCATATTTTTCGATTGCAGCAGCAGTTCCCAAACAGGAAATCGCGTCTAGCAGATTGTAATATTCACCTAAAAGTAATAAAAAGAAATTAATAAAAATTTCATGCTTTCAGAAAGACGTCTGATTATATAACATTATACTATTCACTTTTCTACTTGAGTTATGTATGAAATTAAAGCAAATTGTTCAAATGGAAGTGAATGAAATATTTCTTTAAATCAAATAATATCTTAATGCTTCCTTAAGCATCATTCTAACTTGATTAAATCTCAAAAATAGTGATAGCAAGCAAAAAAGAATAACTGATAGGAAGTGATGACTGATAACTCAATATAGACAGATTCTAAAGAATTAGCTATCATACCTCATCATTATTATCGTTATACAAGTGAATATTGTGTTGAATATTATGATCTTGATTCGAAGGTCCCGGCAATTCAGCTTCATCATTCGCTTCTTCATAAAAAGCTAAAATTTTTGCAACAAATTTAAATAAATTTTAGATTTAAAAAATTGAAACTTATATTCATTCCTTTTTCTTATTATTATAATGAATAAAATTTATATAAGAGATAAACACTTATTCAATATGTGAGTCTGATCCTTTCCAAATTGTATCTTTGTAATATTAGAAAAAGCTGGGTGATTTTACGAACAAAAAAGTCAAACAATTTAAACTGTTCTTCGCGGTTTCCTAACTTATCTGACTTCTTTTATTTCACCAAAAATTTGATCATAAATTTTTCTTCAAAGATTGAAAGGAAAAATTTTGTATTCAAAATTTAACTTAGACAGATAAGCGCAAGTTTATTCAAAACATACGCGCATTCAGAGTTATGAAATTCTGTTGCATTTGGTTTAATGAATTCTGATTGTTGTTTTGCTAAAAAACAAAACGAAAGTAATACATATTTTAAAAAACGAACAAGAATGTTTTCGATTTTAAGAAAGGGGAAATTTTTTTCTTATATTCCAAATATTGAAGAATTCTCTACCTGACATCTTAAAATTTAGAATTTAATGTGATTATAAAACGAGATATTTTTGAAATTTATTTGTTAAATTTGAAAAAACATTCCAAATGCTACTAATCTAAAATTTTTTACAATTACTCTTTAGCAGTTTTTACATTTTACTTATAAAAATCATTGCTTAGTTCAGAAAAAAGGAGAGAAAATACATCTTGTGCAGCAGAAACTTGGCTCGCTTGTAAATTCAATCCATCTATTGCCAGAAATTCAGCATTTTCTTGAAGCATAACTCCAAGAACATTCTGGAAAGTTTCAAATAAGAATATAAGACATAACTTCCAATTATTAATTAATCTCAATGATTATCATCAAAAATGTCAAATACAAAGAGAAAAAAATCCTTCATTTATCAATTTCGAAGATGACAGGATAAATTAAAAAAATAATCTGCTTCTAATCATCACTTTCGAATAACATGCAATAAAAATGATAAACAATTCTACAGGAAGTTTTTCAGAGAAAAAAAAATTACTTACATCTATATTGTCAAGCAAACATGCAATCTGATAACGAATTTCCGCAAAATTGTAAATGGGATAAGTAAATTGTTGAAATTTTCCAGTCTCTTTCAACAAGTTAGTCTGATTTGTGGTAATTACAGATTGTCTTTGTAATTTACCAATTTCTCGTCCTCGAATTCTTTCATTTATCTCATATACTCCCAATTCTTGGTGTTGCGAATGAAGGACTGCCTCGCTATTACGAATTATATCGGCCATATTTTTGCTTTGATCGTGTAATTCCTCTACTACTTTTTTAACTTTCATATTTTCATAAAGTAACGAGTTAATCCGATTTGAATGTTGTGCAAGAAGAGCATTTTTTTGCTGATCACTTTGAATTAATGGCAACATTTCAGTTTTAAATCTTCGATCCATTTGTTGCAATCTTTCATCATGTTTCTTATTTTTCGATTTAATTTGACTTATTCCAGCTTTAATATTGATAAAATCTTGTAGGAAATTGTGCAGCTCCAAACGAATATTCTTGAGTTGCAAAAATAACCTCTTGTTTTTATAGGCAAGCTCAGCAATTTTCTTGTTTGCTTCAATAACCTGTCGACATGATAAAGATGCTGCTTCGCTATGTACCGCTAAACGTATTTTGGAATCGTTACACGAACGTTCTTTCTCCTCCATTTCCAATTTCATTTTTTCAATCAAAGTTTTTAGCATTTTTTCAGATTCTTCTAATTCAGCGGAACGTTTAGTTTCCATCGCGCATTTTTCCAGCGCTTCTCGAAGTTTTTCTTCAGCAATACGTTTTGCGTGTAAAGCATTTTTTGTTCGAAGATTCCAGATACGATCCTTCTTTGTATCTTGTTTTCTAACCTGAATCAGTATTTCCCATGTTTGCTTTAAAATTTTTTGCAAATGAACCGTTTCGCTTCGTTTTTGTTCATTTTCCACTTGTAACTCAGTTAATTGTTCGGTAGAATTATTAAATTGATTCTCCAACTCGAAAAAACATTCTTGCAAAGTGTCCCTCAGGCTCTGAAACATGAAAGAGAAAAATATTGCCGTAGAAGTATAAACAGCATGCTCATCTATCTATATATATATCAATTAATTTTTGAAAGTAAAAAAAAAAAATTGTAAATAGTTACTCTAAATATTTCAAATTTGCTCTCAAAGTTGAATGTTTGTAATTCAAAGATTCTATCTTTTTTAATCTAATCCAATATCAATCACTGATACTTTTAGAATGTTTTGCCTAAGAGAAGAAATTTCTAATATTTAGATGAAAATATATCGGATGCAACAAACGATACGTCCTGCATCATATTAGAAGCATTTTAGATCATGCATTATATTTGAGAAATTATTTGTCTTGCATAATATTAGAGAAATTCTTATTGTCTAATGTTTGGCCGAAAAAAGAGGGAAAATTTTGTCATTAACTTTAATTAAAACTTTTTACTTTAACTAAAAGCAAGCAACAGTCATCTATGCATCACAATGAAATGATCTATTTGAATCTTTTAAAGATTACATTTAATCTATTTCAATGTAATCTCTAAAAGATTCTAAACTTCTAATATATTCAGTTTTTTTTTTTTTTTTTTAAAGGTAGATGTTATATTTAAATTAAACATATATCTCCTCATAATTTACATTTCTTGTAATTTAAATTTACTTTTTAAATAGTTCGTAATCCATTTTGCACATTCAAACTATCATTTAATATATTATCGAAACTTACTTTCTCTTCAGCAATTTGCTGCTTATATTTTCCACATTTTTGCTTTAACATCCTATGTTTTGAACGATTTTTTTCATTTTCCGCTGTTCGTAAGTTTTTTATACATTGCAAAATTGCTCGATATTCCATCATTCTTTCTTTGGTACGTTCTGCTTTGCTATATAGCATCTGCATATTGTTCCACTGTTCCGAATTTCCTGGAACCGGACTATTTCCTCTTCTAGAAGTTCCTGGAGTTGGACTGCACGAATCACTTCCATTTCTAGAAGTTTCTGAGATTGAACTGTACGGGCTATTTCCTTCCCTTCCAGAAATTCTTAGAACTGGACTTCGCAGACTATTTCTCGTTCTAGAAGCATCCGGAATTGAACTGCATGAATTATTCCACCTTGTGGAAAACCTTGGAATTGATCTGCGGGGACTATTTCTCATTCTGAAAGTTCTTGGAGTTGGACTGCATGCGACATTTTCAATTGAATGAGCATTTCGATTCGTTTCTGACATTTATTTATCTAAAATAAAACAACAAAAGTAAAATTTTAAATTGACCTAAAATCATTACAATTGTAAAAAGGATTATTGTAATCTTAATTCCTTTCCCCCCTCCCCAAAAAAAAAAAAATGAGAAAATATAATCAGCAAATGAGAAGTTCCGCAACAAAAATGTGTTTTTTTTTTTTTATCAAGCAAATTATTCATAATGCTAGTTTTTTGCTTGATACAAGTATGTTCGCATAAATTTTCAAAATTTTCTTTTCTTATTGATTTTCCGGAAAAATCTTTAAACCAAATTATTATAAAAATAATTATGGATAATTACAGCTCTTCTAATTAGTGTTCAAATTTTTTAAAAATTATGATTAATTGTACTGTACCTAGGAGTGCCGAAAAAATCTCTACCTTTGAATTATTCAATGCAAGAAGATGATATCGCCGGAAAGATGTTATAGAGAGATGAATTGCGAGATAGGATTTTACGGAATACCTAAAATTCAATCGATCTATCATAAACTCTTTTTTGCTTAAATTTTTAATGAAAGCAACATTTAATCTTCGAATTGAAAATGCAGCAAAATAATTCAAGCTTTGACAACTGCAACTGCTTAAGTAGCAATTCCCTATCCGTTAAATTATATGAATCCTCTTTTGAACAAATATTCCGAACCCTTCTTACGATTCTTCAGTCTTACTTTTTACTCAATTTCCGAATCCTTCTTATAATACATCTCCTTAATCTTACTCCTGAATAAACTCCAAATCATTTTTTTCAGATCAATTTATAAATTTCACGATCAATCTTTTCAATTCTTTTCACAATTCATTTCCCGAATTATCCTCAACATTCATCTCTGTAATCCTCCATCGATCCATCTCCCTCAAATTCTACTCTCGATTCACTCTGCGAATCTTTTCACGTCCATCGCACCAATTCTTCTCCCGAATCCCTCTCTCAATCCATTTAAATCCATTTCATCTCTTCCTTTTATCTCTTATAGCAAAAACTTCGATAATAATCACGAACTACTTCTCGATGTACGCGTCTCTCAATGTACGTATCGCAGTCTCCCGATATACGCATCGCATCGCTCATACGCGCAACGACACACCACCCAATAAACGCGTTGCACTTTCCGATGTGCGCATCGTATTTTTCAATACGTGTCGCATCTACCGATTCACGCATCGTATTTCTCGATGCACGCACCTCGTGACGTATGCGACGCATCTATCGATATACGCTAATGACACTTCCCAATATACGCGAACGATACATCCCGATATACGCCGACTGTACACCCCTATATACGCGGACCGCACACCCCACCACCACACCTCAGCCAACCACCTCGCACCACCTAAATATTATGAAATGAGCAAGAAAGGAGCGAACGAGCCAATTCTGGCGAAGTCGCTAATTTTTTCTTTTTTTTCTTTTCACGAAGAATCTGCATATCCTTCGAGCTTACTATAAGCCTGTTCGAGTAATTATGCAAATTTTTTTCGTTTCATCTATTTTCCAAAATATCTTACGCCCTCCAGAAATATCGCTTCCAAATTTACAATTTTAAATCCCTTCCGGAAACAAACTGCACAATTCTAAATTCTTCCTGGAAGCATCGCAAAATTATCAAATTCTTACCGAAAGTACTGTAACAATAAGCGAATTCTTCCCTGAACAAGGTACGGTACTACAACACAAATCCCATCCAGGGCTACTGTATAATCTATGTTGAATCTGACTATATCGTATAAATTTCTAAATCCTCTCCAGAAATATCGTGTAATTACAAAGCCATTAATCTAAGGATTTTGTATATATGTTAATAATTTCATATTTATTTCGATTATTTCTAGAAAGATACGGTAAGTTGCGGTATAATTTTAGCTCATCGATGCTGAAAGTTTTCCCGATTGATGGATGATATTTCTTTTTTTGTATTCATAAATTTTATTTCAATTGTCCGTTCGTCATTTATTTATTATCAAACTTCTTTTGCATTTAATATTCTCGAAATAATTATAACCCAGTACTTGAGATTTAAATTCAAAATAATATAATAAAAAAATTTTAGGTAGGAATGGATTATAAAATATTGAATTATATTTGACCAATTATATACAATGAATGAATAATTATTTGTATCACAAAGATGCTTTGCATTTAATAAAGTTGAAGATAATTGCAACTCAATACTTAATTAAAGTTTAAAATTGACATGATACGAGTTTATTGCTATGCTTTTTTTTCATTTAATATTCTTGAAATGATTGTGACTTGAAATCTAGTCTAAATTTTGAGATAATACGATGAAAACTTATTGCTATGCTTCTTTTGCTCTTAACATTCTCGAGATATCCACAATTCAGTGCTTAATCTAATTTTAAAACAATGCAACGGCTAAACCTCCCGGAAAATTTCTTAGGATAATTTTTTCCATCTTCTCTCTAATTACAGCATCAAATGGAAAAAAAAAATTGCTATTCGTGAATTTCACCTATATTGAATTCAAAATATTAAGATAAAAAAGCATTTTTTTAAATTCATTTTCGAATTAATTAAATCGATTCATAGTTTGGAAATTTTTTTTTTCGCTTGCATTGATGAATAATTCCGGATTACATTGCAAATGTGAGAGTAAGCTAATATGCAAATTTTTCGATTACAATATTTTCGAACATGAAGTTCCCGGAATTATTTGATTATATTAAATTGCTCAGCATGACATATTGTTTTCATAATTTATTATCTTAAATCATGTGAAATTCCTAGAAATTCTTATGAACTATGAAATTTTTTGAAGTCGAAAGGACTTAAAAAATTTTGCTTATTTTTATTTGAAAATTTCAATTTTGCCGCTACAATTGTATTTTAAATATGACTTTCAAAAGTGTTTCTTGAAACTTTCCAGAATTTAAATTATTGATAATTTAATTAAAGAAAATATGCATTATTGATAATATTGGATAATCCACGCAGCATTATGAATTTTACCAGCGTTTTATAACTTTTGTTTTAGATTTTCATCATAGTAGCATCACAAGTTTAACAATGATCAATTTAAGCGAATCTTCATTGCGATTGTACTGATAGCATTTATTCGGAATTTTGATATATCATTATTTACAATGTTATCTGTTTTATTATAAGCTATACTTTTAATCATTATTTCTTCGAATAAATCTGTTATTCAATATTAATTCCATCCCCATTAAAGTTTTCGTAACATTTTACATCATTTTATTTTCTTTGCTTTTTTTTTAAATTCCTTCCAGAATGCCTAAGAAATTTACCAAGAAATTATTTAAATACTTATTGAGAGAAAGGAAAGGAAATCATATTTTCATCAAAAATTTTTGCGAAGAGCCATCAGTTCAACTAATTTTCGACAAAAATTTGTATTGGAAATTACTAAATCCCAATTATAATTTAGATGCAATTCATTGAATACTGCAATTCGAAATATTTATTTAACTTTAAATCTATATTAAAAATGTAACAACATGCAATTCCTCAATAATGAAAACAGAAATTTTTAATGAATCAATCAAAATCTGCTAGAAGATATAAAGAGATTCGATGAACAAAAAAGTTCTAGTTCCAGGACACAAAAATAGTTTTGGGAAAATAGTAAAAAAAGAGAATCCGAAATACTTTCAATTTCTTTGTCTATAATTGAAGTTAAGTAAGTTTATTGATGAACAGATTGCAGGATTTAAAAAAAAAGATAGATAACAATAAAAGATGGAAACTAATGATTTCAAAAAGATGTCTAGAAAACGGAATGTCTCGATAGCTAATACGTTTAGTTCCATTTTCGTTCTTATTCATACCACTTCAGGTCTAACACTTTTTGCAGGAAACAATACATATCCACTAATTCGGCAATCTGAAGTTGGAAGAAAAATTTTAATTTCGGAAAAAGCAAATATTTTAAGAATCCTCAGCCATTTTTCTGCAGCATCCCTCTGCATTATTTCCTAATAAACAATATAAGATCATCATTTGCTTCTTTTGACCTTCACCTTCTCTTGCTATTTGAATTTTGCCCTATTTGAAAGCATTGCATTTCAAGAAAGTAGAAACACAGTTTGAAATAGTATTGAGCTTTTCGTATTTAGAGCACAATTTGTGTGAGATGCATCAAGTGCATCGTTTGAAAAGCAAATTTTGGCTTAAGTATCATCAAAGTTGGTTATCAAAAAAAAAAGAAAGAAGAAAAACTTACAAGTTTGCTAGTAGGCTTGCCAGCTCCATGGCCAGCTTTCACCTCTACTCGTATAATGAGCGGCTTCTTCTGGAAATTGTTTGATGCTCGAGCAGCTTCATACAGCCGGGCCATATATTTTAAAGAATGTGAAGGTACTACACGATCATCATGATCAGCTGTCATAAGCATTGTAGATGGCCATTGATGGCCTTTATTCGGAATTTCGATATTATGAAGTGGGGAATATCTAAAATTAAGTAGGAAAATATTTTTTTTTTATGTCACAAAAAAAGTAAACCGTTAAAGAATTGTAGTCATCGAGTTTTGATTTTTAAAACAAAAAGTTCATGTATGTAAATGACTCGTCAACATTTTAAAATGGTTGTCTTAATTTAGCCGACAATGAATTCAAAGACTGATTTCAATTTCATGTGAAATATACAAGACAAGTCTTTAATATATTTTTATGATTAAAGTTTTGTAAAAATTGTTTATGATATAAGCATCAAATCAACTAATATTAAATCTGAAAATTAGAAAAAAGTGAAATTTATAAAATAGAAGAATCTGGAAAAGAAAAGCAGGAATTAGATTCCAGAAAAAATTCTCTGTAAACTACTTGTAAATAAATTCAAAATCGGATGCTTCATCAGGACTGCCATATTCTGGTATCCATGCATTACCAATAGTAAATTTGTGATATCGCAACATATCAAGAACACTGAAACAAAAGACTTCTGTACATTAATAACAAAAGTAATAATTAATAATAATAATAACGTCAACATAAAGGCAACATGAACAACAATAGCAATATAATTTATAAACTTTCCATATTTTCTTCTACTACGGATATTTATTCTTTAGCTTTTTTATTCATAAAAAAAATAATAATATCCATTATCCTCCATAATAAAGTCATTATACCAACTTTAAATCTAAAACTACAAGGAGGAATATTATCCTATTTGGAGTTATGCAAAATACAAAGTAAAGATTAACATTTCAAGTTGCAGCAATCAATAATTAAAGACACTATTTTATCAATATATATCATTAGCATTTAAAGAATGCATAAATCAAATAAGAAATGCAGTGCTATTTTAATCATTATTAAAAATTTATATATTTGAAAAAAACTAACGTACCCAACTTGATTTAGAACAGCACCAAAAAGTTCTGGACGTTGTTGCGAAACGACACCAACTAATAAGCCACCATTTGAACCACCACGTATAGCTAATCTATAATGAAATTCCGAAAACTTCGAGATTCAAAATACGAAAATAACATGATGTTTTCATTAATAAAAATAATAAAAAACATTATATTTTTTTCAGGACAACATGATAATTTTGGGCAAAAATAAAACAAACTTTAAATAACTCTGACCTTCTTGGTGATGTATAATTATTAGAGATTAGATATTCAGCAGCAGCTATAAAATCATCAAAAACATTTTGTTTTCGTACTCGCATTCCATCTTCATGCCATTTTTCACCATATTCACTGAAACATATAAAAATTATGCTAAATTCACTTTCCTTTTTCATATATCGCCGATACGACGATACCACTAATAGGAAAATCCGGAAATTGAAAACAACAATATTTATGGAAAATATTTAAATATTTTAATACTGACATGAAGTTTAAAAAGTTTCACTCAGCACAATTCCAGAATTCGGAATTTTTAATATAATCTTAACATTTTAATTGGCACAAATAACTAGGAAAGGGAAACTTTCCTAGTTATTTAGTGACTTCAACATTCAAATGAAGAAAATTAATCGCATCCACTTGTATAAATGATGAATAATTAATATAAGAATATAAATTTGAAATTGGATTTACCTTCCACCACGTAAATTAGCTGATACAAAGATACCCTTAAAATTATCTAGGAATAAAATAGACGAAATAGAGAAATAAGGCATTAGAGCAATGTTAAATCCACCATAACCATAAAGTACGGTAGGAGTATTTCCATTTAGAACCAAATTTTTGTTATGAAGAATGTATAGAGGTATCTGAAACTTCTTCTTTTTTATTTATTTCAAGCAATAATTCTGAAAGAACAAAATATTACCAGAATCATTTTTCGATCATTACTCATATTTTAGGACTTCTTTTTTTTTAGCAACTATGATTATAATATTTATATATACCGATATTACGCACACCATGTCATGATTTACTCTATTTTTTCAGAAATTATCATTATTCAAATAGTTATGATAGCTACAATAGTTATTATCATCAGCATGCTAGTAACTACATTACTATAAAGCTATAATCATTTTTCAAATCAACATTACTCTGTCCTTGCAGTTTATATGAAATCAACAAACTTACTTTTGTTCCATCTTTGCTTGTACAAAACACTTGTTTTACAGTGAATTTGCTTGTATCTACGCCTTTAACATTGATTCTTCGAAATTCCTGGAAATTTCCATTTTTTTAAAATTTTTCAGTGAAAGAAATCTGTCTCTTTTTTTTTCGTTTTCAGTTCTGCTGTCACGAAAAATTCGAAACAAATAAGATAAGATTAGAAAACAAATAAGATACGATTAAACGGCTTAAACCATCAATCAAATTAGTGAAAACTGATTATACAAAATAGCTTAAGAATTTTTTCTGGATAAGCATATATGATTATATGATCTGATCAAGTCAGTATTGAAAAACAAGTGGCACTGAAGGACCTTAAGATTTGATTATGCGAAACTAATGCTAATTAAGCCAGAAAATAATAATCAAACCTTCAATTGAAAATAATAATCAAACCTTCAATTTTACTGGATGTGATGGTTCTATGTCTTTGAAATCAACATGATAGATGATACCCGGCGTAAGAAATGAATCAAATCGTAAGAACATTTCTGTATGCTTTTTATTACCAAAAAATCCTGATATTGTTCCTATTTCCAATGGAATTTCATAGAAACGCTCGCCCGTTTTTGGACAATATACATAAAGCTTATTCTGCAACATTCCCTGTATTAATCTAATGAACCGAATATTTTTTTTTTTTTTTTTTTTGCAAAAAATCCTTCCGAAAGAATTGATCATAAATTTTGAAATCTGAAAGCAAATTTCTCACTTTTATGGGTTTCAAATAAATATTATTATAAATTATTTCAGTGCAGAAAAAATTTATGGTAAAAACGGTAATTCTACTATTAGAATACTAAGTAATAGTATAAAAAACATCATGATACCTTAACATCTTCTATATATGAAACCACTAAACGATCGCCACCAACGTATGTCACCCAATCCAATTTATTTTTCTTGTCTTCCGGAATTACCGTTTCCCACGCAGAAGGCCCTTCATGAGCTGTTGACATTTTCACTCTTATTACTTTGAACAAAGGTGCATTGTGATTCGTTAGTATTAAAGCTGTGTCATTGTCATTATCAATAAACTGAAAGAATGTTTGATTGGATAGTTTTATTAATTTGTTATTTCAGGTGACAATAAAAATTGAAAAGTTAACACTGAGTACTTTAGGATCAAATCTCATTGTCAGATTATTTCTAAAATTTGCAAATAGCTAGTTGGTAGTGAAGGCGGTTGCAGCTTTTTGCAAAGCTACAGATAATTAGAAATGCGATAGCTATCGCTGTTAATTAACCAGAATTTGCTGTTCTGAATGAAAATAATTTACTTCATATTTCGCATCTGATTTATCGAAGAGTGGCTTCAAGGGTACTTTACCCGTAATTTTTTGGTTCGCTTCTTGGACATCATAATAATAAAGCTTATTAGATGGATCCGTACCTCGACTGACATCTACTATCAAATAACGACCATCATCTGTTACACTGCCCGAGCTAGAAAAATACGATATTTGAAGTGAAATAAATGGAAATGAAATAATTCAAAGCTGGAAACAAATAAGATATAAATAGACAATCTTTCTAATTATTAGATATTTATAAATTATCAAAGATAAGGATTCCATTTCCTAAGATTTGGCATGATTAAGCACGTTTTATTAGTTTTTTACATATCATTATAGTTTACTTAATAGCATTTGAGTTCCCTTACTATATACTTTCATTACTGAATCAAACAATATAGCAAAATGAAATGGAATTGGCTAATTACTCAAATAAATAGAAATAGAACTAAATAAATAATATATAAATGGCGCGATGAAATACTTAAAACTGAAGAGAAAAAAAATATGGATTCATGAAAATAACTGTTATAGGAAATATGGATAGATAAATAGTCATAATCCTTCTTCAAATTAACACAAATAAGCAAAACACAAACCAAATATATTCAGGATGAGATCGGAAATCAGCGACTAAAACATCATCACTCTGCGGAGTGCCTAATTTATGAAAATATAATGAATGATATTCATGTTTTTCCGTTGATGTTCCTTCCATTATACCTTTATGATCAGGATACGTCTGAAATTGGATAAAAATATTTCCATTTCTAGTAAAATGTGATCGTTCTAGTTCTAGAATTTAAAAGTAATCGCGGTCAACCTACCTTGTGCTGTTGATACTATTTCATCTATGAAATTAAAATGGAATGAAAATCTCTAAGCATTACATTTTTGAATAAAAAAAAAATATACCGAATAAAAGACTCCACTATTATCGATCAGCCAATCTAAACCACTGAATTTAACACCTACTAATGTGTCGTTCAAATCAGTACCATCAGCTTTTTTAAACTGAAAAAAATGCATAATATAATATAATGATTAATTTTGAAGATTCTAAAAAGATTCATCTGATAAACGTTCTATGTAAAATAATTCCAAAGCGAAAAACACACATACTATTTGAACATCAAGAATCAGCAACATTCTTTAACAAAAAAAAAATCAATTATCTATTGTTTTAATTTTAAAAACGACAAATAATTCTTTGTTTTTTTTTTTTTTTTTTTTTTTTAAATTCGCTATAAGCATGGTCAAACTAAAATATTGAAGTATTTTAGTTAACCATGGCGTCATCCAGTCATTCAAGAAAACCAATCATTCAAAAATAAAATGACAATATCATAAATGGAATTATTCCCAAAGAGCTTAATAAGATATAATACAAAATTATTTCATTGTTGATTAGGTTAATATAAATTATTTTCCTGCCTGAGAATTAAAATATAAATAAAATCTCATATTAAACTGCAAAATCTCACTTTGTGATTAAAAAAAAAAAATACATATACAACCTGAAATATAATTAAGAGAATCATTTTTTACAATACTTGTAAAAATTTGAAAATTTTACCTTTAACGTCATCCAATCACTGCCTTTTTCTGAAACACCATATACTAATATGGAACCATCATCAGTGAAAGACTGTTTATTCATAGAGGTGGTACCATCTTCGGATAGTTTGTTCGGATCCAGAAATACTTCACTTTTACCAAGTAACGTTTTTTGACGATACAAAACACTAAAAAACATGTGAATAATTCATGAATATATAATCAACAAATAAATGAAAGAATATGAATGCAAAGAAAATTGGAAATTAACTGTTCATGATTTACTTTTCTTTCTTACTCGATAAAGCATCAGAAAATTCTCTTCAATTATTTGAAATGGAGCCAACAAAAAAACAGTGAACATATCATCACATATTAAAATATGAGATAAGGCTTTTCATCTCGAACTAACAAGACTGTTACTGTTAGCATAAATTCATCGGACGGTCTGACACTAACAAGATAAAATGACTTACATTTCATTTATCCATTGAAAAATGTGTTTAAAATGAGTGTTACAAAATAGATAGTAGTTTTCAATAAAAGAATTTTCATACGTTGAAATCTTATCATCAAAACTGAAGATTAAAAAAATGACAGAAATAATCCAATTAAATACCTTTGGTTCTGTAATCCCGAATTATAAAAATAATAGTAATAATCACCATGTTTGCTACTACAACCAAATTTCTCATAATTCCAAAGTTCGGTTAACCTGGAATTATTCAAATTATATCAAATTATAATTCGAAATGTTCAAATTATACTCTTTGAATTTTCTAGGAGAAAAATTCGTTTTAAAATCGGTAAATACCGTTTCTGGAGCCTATCTTTGATAGGTGAACTTGAAATGAATGGCTGAGAGACTGAATTCAATTTTTGAACAAATTCCTTAGTTTCGTTTGAATCCGGATCTTCTAGCCATCGATAGGGATCTGCGACCTACAACCTCTCCAATGAGCTATGAATTTTTTCAAAAAATTTGGAAAAAAAAAAGTTTATTTTTGAATGGATTTTTGTTCACAGTTCGAGAATGTCATCATATTCTGAGGGAAAAAAGGATTAACGCAAAATAAATTCAATTCAGTAATGTCAAAAATTTGCATAACCTATTTCGACATTTTAATTGGTTTAGCTCACATTGAAATCCATTTCTCAGTAATACTCAAAAATTTAAATTATAATCGAGAACGATTCATAAAATAAAGTATTTAAATTACTTATTAAACTATGGCCCCTGAATTAAAAAAGTAATGGAATATCATCCTTATCCTTTAAATCTGAGAATAATTTAGTCTATTAATGTAATTCCCACTAGTTCAATTTTTGCTTTTCGACTTTTCTATTTTCTTAGAGATCAGCAATATACAGATTATGGATAAAATCTATATAGCTGTGGGAAAATGGAAGAAACTTCAGAAAGAATGAAATTCCGCCTTGAACTTCTTGAACAAATTCAGAATCTTTCCTAATAAATTTAACCAAAATTCATTCTTCATTTGTAAAAGTCATCAAAAAAGTCGCCTAACTGTTTAGAGAATCTCCAAATTTTATCAACCTTAATGCCATGATAATCATCCACAATTGAATCATCTTTTCGAGCAAGTGGATATTTAGAGGAATCGATGACAATATTGCTCTCTTCATTTGTTATCATTTTGAAATCAATATATTTATGATGATTATGTTGCCATAAAGTAGATGAATGAAATGATTGAACTGTTACAGCTTCAGTAGGATTCTTACAGCCTGAATCGATTATCAAGCTGATTATGATACCGATGAGGAGGAAAAGTCGAGAACACCTAACAGTGTCGCTCATTGTGACCAAACTGAGCAATATGATCAAAAATTCTCAGTTAAAAGAAACAAAAATTCATTTAGAAAAACAAAAAGAAAAGAAATACATTTCTTAGTACACCATTTATAATAAGCAATATTAGAAATGCAATGAGACATAACAAATATTCGTTTGAAAATTCTTTTTTCGTTTTTCTAATTAGACGAAAACCTGTATTTTTTCTCTTATTTAAAATTTTTTTTTTTTGAAAAAGATGCTAATAAATCAATCAAAGATGAAGAAAAGTTATTCATCATGACGTAAATTTAACATATTTGCATCTTCCATCAAATCTATTACTATTATTTCAATTTTTCCGATATCTAAGGTTTCACGAAAAAGATCCTCATAAAGTCAACCAAATGACAAATACAGATCATTTTTTTCTTTTTTTTTTTTTTGAAATGAATTTACCATATTTAAGCATTTTTCATCTCGCCTATTATCACTAAAAAAAGTTTTTGATATTTATTTACTATTGTGGGTAGAGCGTTAATTATGTAAAAAAATAAATTTCGATAAATAAATCTTTTCCGATGAATAAATTTTTTTCGATGAATAAATAAATCTTGTTCCAGATTTCGATAAATAAATCTTTAAGTTTTCTCTTAATAAAAAATACTGCTTTTTATCAGAAGTTATAAAGAAAAAGATTAAAAATATTGATTGCATCTTAAAAAAAACAAAATCAAAATAAATTATCATAAATGATTAAATCACTTATACAAAGAAATAAAAAAAAAAAAAAGAAAGAAAAAAAATGAAACAAACTATCCATCTTAAAAAAAAAAGAAAAAGAGAAAAAAGGAAAACAAGAAAAACAGAAAAAATAAAACTGAAAAAAGTTCCGATAATCGAGCCATAATTCTTTTCAGTTTCACAACATAATTTCATTTTATTATGATCACTTATTAAAATTACAATTACTAAGAATTAAAAAATTTCACTCTCAATCACAACTGTACCAAGCATTCTGATGTCTGGATAAAAGTAGTTAAGAAAAAGAAGAAATTTGCTAAATGCATAAAATTTTGGAAAAAAATCAAACTAAAAAATAAGATAAATCAATTAGATGAAACATATAGTACAAACAGGCGTATGTTTAGCAACCTTTAAAATTAAACTTTTCTGCATATTTCATTTCTATTACTGAAAAAAAAAGTGAATTTAGAATTTAAGTAAAAAAAAAAAAGAAAAAAAGGTGAAGAAAAAATATATAAGACAAACATAAAATCATTACAAATTCATTTTTTTCTTTAATTATTTAATTGATAGCTTGAATTTTTTGAAATCTTTTAAAAAATTATCCAAAACCAACTAATAAGTTAACAAGAAAAAAAGAAACAAGAAAATTATGTGCATGAGGTTCATAAACATTAAAAAAAAAAAAACAAAAAACAACAAATAAAAAATGAAAAAAATCAAAATAAATATAACATCAACATAATAATTTTTAAAAATCAAAATAAATATCACAAGTACATTGTTAGCAATTTTTTTTCCCGAAAAAATAGAAAAAAAAAAAAAACCACCAAAAATTCCATATATATATATATAACTTGACTTATTATTATGCTATTTGTTATTGAAAAATGTAATAATAAAAATCATCTGAAAAGTAAACAGAAAAAAAACACACAAACACACAGAAAAAAAAAAGAAAAACATTCTCTCTATTCTCAAAAAAATATAGATGCAAAAAACAAGACGCCAAGGATTAATTAGTTATTTTGATAAATTCAAAGAAGAGCTTCATAATTCAAATCATTCTTCTTAAATTATCAGAAATTAAAAATGGAAAAAACTGAAAAAATAAAAGATCAAATCAAAAAAAGCAATGGAAGAAATGCAGGATGTAAATGAACTTTATAAAAGAAACTTTTAGAAAGAAGGAAAGAATGATTTACAGTGTCGTTGAAACGAAAAAAGGTGGCCACTGCCATCCCGAAACAGTAGAAATGCGGCCCGTGCGCTATGATAACGATTGAAAGTGTAATAACCGATCGAAGTCATCGTAAAATAATGAAGTAACTGAAAGATCAGCAGTTTTGTTCGAAAATTTAGGAAGAGAAATGAACTAAAATAAATCGTTCTCAATTAATTGAATCAAAATGAACCAATTTAATTATGTTAACCTTAATTAAATTAAATCATTAAGATATTTAATCTTGCACTTTAGCTTAAAAATTTAAATTTAATTACTAGCACTATTTTATGCAATGGAATACAGTGATAATTTGATTTTTACAGTGATAATTTGATTTTTCTTTAAATCAAATAAAATTGGATCGCATTTTCATTGTAACATTACATGTAAATAAATGAACTAATCATTTTCGATTAATTAAATCAAAATGAATCAATTAAATGAAATTCAACTTTTACATTAATCTTTAAAAATGTCCTTATGAAAAGTATCGGAAAAAAGCATTTAAAATTATAATATCAAAACGATTTAAATATAAAATTAAAATAATTTCAAATTCGAAATGAAAATAAATTTAAGTTAAACAAAGAAAAAGATTGAAATAATACTTTTGAAAAGGTTTTCCTTTTTTTTTCTTTAAAATCAAATATTAATTCGTTAAAGAATGCTTAGAAAGCATTAGAAAGCATTCAAAGAAGCCGAATTGATCATTTGTCACATAAAATCAATAATTATAATGACGCATCTAGATGTTCGTGAAATCGATAAAACAAAGTCCAGGTGCGCCTAGCGTTGTACCAGACAAACTTTACATCAAAATTGTTGAAATTTTTGCTAAATGTCTCGGAGAAAAAAAAAAAAACACGAAAATTTAAATTATCAAATTTGAAAAAGCACCATAGACCATATTATAAAATGTCCTACGAAATTTTCATAGCTTCTACAGACTTTTTTACATCAAGTTGAACTTTAAATAGTTGGAAATCCTTCTCAGCAACTTATTCCAATATTTTTCGATTTAAAAAATATTAATTCAAGCTTACAATTAGTTTTATAAATCAATAAAATTCTTATTAATAAGTTATTCTAACAATTTCCATTTAAAAAATACCAATATTCATTTTACGACTATAAATATCGCTTACGTATTACTTGTTTTATTAGCAAAACTAACAATACTTTAAAGCAAAAATGAATTAATTTCAGTAAAGGTTAATTAATTTTTGAGAGATTATGATATCTAAAAGGTAATATCTCGTCTACATAACTTTAAATTTTTTTTTGATAATGAAATCACAATAAAATAATTATTCGATATGCTATTTAGCACTCAAACATATATGATGTATTTCTGGCTTTATTGCTTTATTCATCAAATCAAATTTTAATTCAGCAATACAACAAATAAATATATAAATCAAATTCAGCGAAATATTAAGGCACTTTAAAATATAATATAAATTCCATCTCAAAATGCAAAATTAATTTCAATTTTGGATTCCGATTAATCGAAAATTTGCAGACTGTGGTACAACAATCATGATAGCAAGCAGAGCAAAATAAATGATATGTAGTAAATAAAATCTTCCAAATCATTTTCTAAATTTTTTTTCAATTTTACATCAAAACTTGTCAAAAATTTTTCTTGAATAAATAAAATTAGTATGGAATTTTCCGGTTTTAAAATCACTTCTTCAACGGAATTCATTCAATGATTAATTTGTCAAATGAAGCATAAATATATTTATAAGCTAATTAAAAGCAAAATAATAATTCAAAACAAATGGAATATCTAAGGGAATAAAAAACTATGTGTCGGTAAAACAATTCAAACAAAATGAAGTGGATAAAAAAAAATGATCATGACTTAAGAGTAAATTGACATTATTTGTAGTTCCACATGAACATTTTATACAGCGAATAACTTGTTTGCTGAGTAAATTTCTTCGATCTTATTTGCAAAATATAGCATAAGAAACTCCCAGGAACTTTTTCGTAATGAAACAAACGCATAAAACTTTCAATTGACAATGATTAATTAAAAATCTATAGCGATCGAGCAAGAAGAAAAATTAAGCAATCAATAATGTATCATACGGACAATTTTTGCAATTCAAATTAATGATAAATAGGAATAAACTATATACTTATAGATAAATAGGTTTAGAAAAAGATAAACTTTATCAACCTGGGGATTTAGATCCTGATAGAATGATAATAATCGCAGACTTGAAGGTTCAAATCAAGGAATCAAAAAAAAAAAAAAAAGAATAGCATAATGCCATCTTCTATTATTTGCCAACAATTTTAAAACAATGGCGTATGTAATGTGAATAGCAGTTATATTAAAATTTTAATATTTTTTGTGCATATTACATATACTATCATTTTAAAGAAATTCGAAATTTCATTTAAATCTTTTAAACACTAAAATATTTAAAAAAAAAAAATATTCTTTTCTTGAAAGTCATTCAATCGAATTTTATTTTATCTCCTTAATGTCAGATGAAAGTAAGATATGATTAAACAAATGGAATAAAGAAAGATGAAAAGATAATGGAACGTATTTAAATTTTCTAATTCAATTATCAATCGATCCATTTTTTTTTTCCTTGATTAACAGCACATATTAAAAGCTATAAATATCGAAAAGAAGAATGAAATATCGCGAATTAATAATAAAAAAGTAATAACTGTATATTATTTGCATAAAAAAAAACAAATTATGCAAACTAAAATCACAGCGAGCAGCAATACATATAATATATTAGAAATGACTTATCTGCTGTATTCTATGGAAGGAGAAAAAAAATGAAAAAAAAAAACTAAAGAAATGTAAAAAAAATTCTATAAAGAAGAAATCAAAAAATGGTTTATATATCCTTCTGATAGCAGTACAATATACAAAAAATTATGTATAAAATACAGTTATTTCATTATATGTGCATAGTTTCACCAATAACCTGAAAAAATAAAGAAAAAAAACCAAAAGAAATCTCGTAATCTTCAGAAAACAATCTTATCTTTTTCAATCATCGCTAATTTGGAGTATATCTGCTGACAAGTCAGTATTTTAGACAGAAAAAACAGTACTTCTCACTAAGAAATATTCAGATATACTGTAAGATGAAATATAGTGCTAACTTGCAATCAACTGAATGTATTACAGTTTAACCAGAAAAGTTCTACGTTAATTTCATGCACAATCAACTGAGTAAAACGTGTCAAGTAGACATCTAAATATTTCAAAAATTGTTCTGCAATTATATTTGTCAATAAATGCGATGTTTCATTCATAATTTTCCACCTAATCATTTTTACCTTATCACAGTCTCACATTAATTATTCCATAATTTAACAATTAGGCAGAATAGACATAATTGATTGCTGATGTTGCATCCTGATCTTATACATTCAGCATGTCACACTTATGATGATGCCATTTCCAAAAAGTAAATAAGATATTGATGGCAAATTCTGATGAATTCTGTTGATTTACCACTCTTTACAGATATTTTAATGTACTATTCGACTAAGAGCAAAGATAATAATGAATGAGAGCTACTGAAATCAAAAATTAAAAAATATTACAAAGAAAGTAGCATTAAACCATTTTCATTTTATTAATCACGTGCTGATAACGGTGTTTTAGAAGTAAAATTTGTTAAAATTTTCTGCCCTTGCTGTTGGTTTTGTAGTTGTAATTGCTGACACAGTTGTCTTACCATTTCTTCTAGACGACGTCGAGATTTTTGCTCTCGATCAACTGTTTTATTTAATTTCACTAATTCCTGAAAGAAAAAAAAATCAAAATTTAAAATATTTTTTTAGCATTTCATTTGTAAGAAAAAAAAATTTTCAATCATGTTTACATCAAGAAGAAATAAAGCTGTTTTATTTAAATAATCAAATTTCGCCTTAATGTTAAACGAGACAGTGTAATTAAGTTTTAAAAAAAAGCAAACAAAATTAAATTTACCTTTTGTACATTGTTAAGTTGATCTCTTAATGCATACACTGTATCGACAAGACTTCTGCAAAAATTAAAAATACCAGACTTGCAATGCTTTTTGATTATCTCATTAAATTAAAAGAATTTCTAAAAAAAAAAGGCTAGGTTTTTGACAGTGCAAGATTAAAGTTAAAGATAAGTTTCAAGCAATAATCAGTTCAATTTAATTCATTTTCAAGGTCACCTAACCTGTGCTTTTATTTAAACAAAGTGAAAAAATTGCAAGTTTCGGATTCAAAAGTATTCCTTCATTTGTCCAATATTATTAAACTGCTCGAATCATCAATTGATTGAAATGAAAAATTCAATTTTGAAATGAATAGGTTTTTTCAGTGTTTGTGAGATACGAATTTAGTCATTATACCTTTTTCAGAGAACAATATGAAGCCGTTTCGCAGACTTGAATCCCGATGGTAAGTTATTAGTCATATTTTAATCGATTCTAATAATTATATTTCAAATCTGTGAATAACGAGACGATAAACTGCATTGAGAATCATACAATCATTCTTTCCTTGCACATAATTATGCCGCAATCTACATGCCTTATAGAATTACAAAAAGGCAATGACAGGTAGCTGGACAATTAAAAATTTGGAAGTGATAATGATAAAACCATCATGCCTATTCTCATCAACAGATGAATTGTCAAAAACTCGAAAATAATAATAATAAATAAATTAAGATATTAAATTTCTGTCGAATGAATTATCATCGAGACTCAGATTTGAAGTTGAAAGCATATATAAAAAGTTCAGAATAAAAAATTTTTATTATTCCACTGCTTACTTTTCCTTGACAATCACTTGATCACCGATTACTTCTTCCACAAACATTTTCTCATTTTCAGCAACAATTAGTTGTGGTGCATCGCATTCGTGAACGGATGATGATTGCGTTCCATTACGGCCACGTTTTATTGGTAACGTTGTTGAACTATAACCTTCTACGATACGCAGCAGAAATGCATCTTCTTGATCACCTTGTGATACTGAAAGAAAAAAAAAAGTTTTTTAAAAATAATATTGAAATTGTAAAGATTAAGAGGCAAAAACTTGACCAATCTCGTCAAAAAGATATTTTTTTATTGGGATTAAATTCCAATTAAGGATCATTAAAACTAGAAAAAAAAAAAAAAAAAAAAAAAAAAGATAAAAACCATTAAATACGAAAGAGGCAAATAGAAATGAATTAACGAACTTTCTTTTCGTAATTTGATGTTTGTTTTCCTGGAATAATCAACGGCATAATTGCCTCGAGTAGCTGGAAATGGTCGTAAGCAAAATCCAGAATACATTTTGGTTCGCTTCGAACGTAGATCCTTTGTGCTTTCATTTTCATTAATCCCCTCGGGGAGCACCATTTCCAGTTTATGATCAAATCGCAAGCCTGGTGGAAGCCTACAATATTTCATTCCCTAAATATCAAAAAAATTTGAATCTCAATTATAAATTATCTCATGCAAAATGTGAAATAATAAATAAATTAAATCAAATATCAATTTTTTAAAAAAACTTTTCAAAAAATTATATAGAACTAAATTTCAGAATAAATCAGTAAAAATTATACGTAAAAAGAATGTTTGATCATTATTTGAAAGAAACAAAAAGAAGAAAATGGTAAAAAATTATAAAATAAAATTTAAAGAAAAAATCACGGTGGATTATCATGGGAATCGGTGAGAGGAAGTAAGATAAAAGTGGCATAAAAAATATGGACAAAATGAGAATGAGTTGAAATAAAGTTATAATTTGGATAATGCCCGAAATTCATGAAATTCTCGTATTTTATGATGAAAGGATAGCAAAATTTGGCGAAGTGATGAGCAAAATTTAAAATAAATCGAAAATGTAACTGGTGAATGTAACTAAGACAATCACCGGAAGCTTTAAAAAAAAAGAAAGAAAAAGAAAAAGTGAGTAGGGACAAAGCGGAAAAATACAGTTAAAATAACGATGAGAAAGGAGATATAAAATCGATACGAATAAATTACTTCGAAAATTTAAGGAAAAAAATGAGAAAGAAGCCCTTGAGAAGTTTCACTTCTGATGATGATGTGGAAATTTATTTCCTAAAAATATCAATGAGCCAATGAAAAGTCCTTTTTTTTTTTTTTGCTCATATGTATAGCCATAGGTAGAAGATTTAACAGACAAATCAATCAAAATTTTCAAAAAAAAGAAAAGATGGGCTTTAAAGAAGACAAAAAAAAATATATGAATGTCATATATGGGGAAAATGAAACTTACGCATTTCGTTTAGCATTATCGGCTTTAATTGCTACCGGTAGCTGTGATATTTCTGCTTTGCGAAGAGGTGATATTTCAGCCTGGAAAAAATAAAGTGTAAAATAATTAATATCAGTTACTAATTGATATGGAATATTCCTATAATTCTTTTAGCAAGATTTGTTAATCTATTAATATTATTAGATTGATTCCAATTCAGAAATTCACTAATTTCATTTGTTAATTCGTAAAAATTCGATTAAAATAGCATTATTAAATGGCTCTGGCACTTTTGTCACTTTCTTGGATAACCGTAGTTTTGTTTTATTCCATATGAAAGCTCACCTATTTTCTGAAGTCTAAAATAAGATACTGACGACAGATTTATCAATCAAGAAGTCATAAACAAGCGAAGGGTAAAATCAAATTGATCAAAAGTACGAATAAAAACTAAAAATATATAATCACTCAAAAAATCAGTGAAGTAATTATGAACTATTATAGGCATAAGGTATTAATTACATCGAGGACAAATTATTATCATCTACGTAAACTCAAAATTTACTTGCTTGGATGACATTTTTGCCGAAATTTGTGACAGTAAATCAAAGCCAATTACTTCCACTCCCGTTATTATTACCAAGTTATTATTACAGTTATTTGGTGAATCAACTGATAAATTAGTATACCATACATTTAAATAACTTCAATAAATGAACTGTTTTTTCTCATTGTATAATAATTTATTATTTTTCTAAATATTCTACTTCAAAAATAGATCGAAATTAATTGGTTTACATCTCTACCATATTTTCATTTATTGATAAATCTTTTTTATAGTATAATAATACATCAAAGAGCTGAAAGTTAGTGAAATCATCCAGAAGTATTTATCTTCTTTTTATATGATTATTAAATAGAATCCATCAAATATGAATATATGACAAATTTATGATGCTTGAAATCTACGCTTTTTAAACTGAAAACATTTTTTTCGTACCTTGCTCTTGTAGATCAATCTATCAAATGATAATGTTATGACAAGTATGGGGCAAATTTCTTTAAATTCATAATAAATGACAAGAAACAAATAATACATGTTTGGAAAGATGAAAAGTTGTATTCTTGTTTGTACCAAAGCATGGAAAATAAAGCCAAGGAAGACAGCATGTTGAAGTCGCTGGGTCATTTCCCTCATCCAACATCGATCATTGTGTCAATGTGAGCACATTTCTACTAATACACAATATTCTTATAGAAACACATGTTATCATTCATCTCTGGATATAATCCAACTTTTTAAGCAATAACAATAACAATAAACACCATTCCATAAGATTTTACCAAAAAAAGGAAATAAAAATCCAATAATATAAGAAGAGATAATCACAAAAATTCTGACCATTTGCCAGAAAATTGTTTAAATGCCATTACTAACAACTGATAAAGCAGTAAGGATGCTGATAACAGAAATGGAATGAGAATAATTTAAAAGTCCATTAAATATGCTGCAATCTCATGCTATCGAATTCTTATGCAGTATGACGTAACAAAAAGATATCTCGAGAAAAAGAAGCTGCTTCTTGAATTTCAATTTTATGGAAACATCTGTCATTTTTTTTCGGAAAAAACAAAATCATTATAAATAGAATTAGCGACTGATTTTCTGGACTAGTTGCAACTATAGCATTAAGTTTATAATGAAATGATTCGCTTACACTTTTGTGAGAAATATATTACCTAAATTTTCCAAAAAGTAGTAAAATAATAATTCGATATATTTTCAGTTATTCTGAAAGTTGAAATTATTTCGGTCTCCAAAATTTGATATTTCTAACTGTCCGTTAAAAGTTCAAAATGAAATAAAGACTGCAGCCAAGAAAAGTTCATCCTCATACTTTCACAAAATGATGACATCGAATAAAATTCAAAAAATTCATTCAGGATTGAAGCAAATCAAACCGTAAAAAAGAGATGGATAAATTTAAGCAAAATTTCAATTATTGAATGTGAGGGATTGAAAATTTTCAATTATTGAAAATTTCAATTATTGAATGTGAATGTGAGGAAAATTCAATTTAAACTGAAAGATAATATGCAAAAGCATTTTCAAATATCAAAATGATAGGAACACTATTCTCAGCTATTATCATGTCTTTCAAATTTACCTAATGCCATTGTTCCCAAATGTAGTTGAAGAGATTGAAAAGTTAAAATAATATTGACGAGAAATGCCAATTGAACTTGACCTTAAGCTTAAAATACTACTATCTCAAACTGAAATCTGAAATCATATCAAAAAATATATATGTATGAAATAGGTGATATAATCGAGATAAGCTAATGCATTTTTTTTTTTCTGGCTGACAAAAAAACACTATCAACAACAAGATAGTCAGGACTAATCAGAACTAACCCCAATAACACAAGCAAAACAATTTTCTATCCTAATCCCAATCGATTTCAAATAAAATAAAATTTCAATCTCTTTCATCCTAATAGCAGAAAAAAAGAAAAACGAACAAGATAAAATCATAATGGATACAATAATTAGTGATGCTGTTAAAATTCTAATAGCAGTTTAATGTGAAAGAATTAAGTTGAAAAAGAAATAACAAAGTTCGCCAGAATTTCAATGCTTCATAATAATTTGAATCGATCATAAAAATTAAGAATTGCAGCTAAACAGATAACATTTAAATAGACATGGACGTTCTTTTTATAAAATTGAAAAAAAAAAAAAGACTGATCTTCAATACGAAAAAATGAAGAAAAAAAACCAATTCTGAAATATTTTTTTTTTATTAATATTAGAAATTCAGCTTTGTAATTTTGCTCTTCCTAGTCAATTTATTTCCAATGAATTATCAAAGTTGCAAAATAATATCCCACATATAAGTTTTCAAAAACAATAAAAAACGTTTCCAAATTATCCAAACTATCTTGCCATAAATATACCATATTTTTTAATAATAGCATGAAAGAGATCACACAATTATAAATCATCAGACCATACTGTTAATTAATTCTTCCACCGATTGGGTCAATAATATTATTCATATCTTACCCTTAATATTATCCACACTATTGCCTTTCAAATGCGAATTGATTTTTAGCACTTCAAACTACATCAATCTTCCAATTGAATCAATATCATTGAAATCGTCGAAAAATATTGGAAGATTGTTTTAAAGACTATTGGTGATATTAGTGGATGTTATCATTTAATGCTCAATCAGCATTAGCTAATACAAAACTTTTCTGCTATAAAAAAAACAACGGAATATTAAAATTGGTGGGACCAAAAACCATATATATATCAATTTTATATTTACACATATACACACACAAAAAAAAAAAAGAAAAAAGAAAAAACTATTGAAATGAAATCTGATAGTAAATTCGCAGTTTGGGAAATGATATGGAAAAAAAAAAAAAACGATATTTTATTTTTCTCTCTCTGTTTCCCACCTCTTTTGTCCATTATCATTCTCAACAATCCACCAAATTAGCCATTTCAAAAATCAATCATAAGTTCGTCGCAATATTAAAACAACAATAATGTGCAATGCGTTCATTTCGAACAAGTGAAAAAAAAATATAATAATTTTTGACAACATTTCATTTTTCTTATCTTCGAAATTATTAAAAAAAATTTTACCAAACAAATTTTCTCATAATAAAAGAACAGAAGCTATGATGTGATAACAATACATATGCACAGCTACAAACTGAAAAATACTTTTTAAACTTGCTGCTTTCTAGTTTCAAAAATGTGTAACAAACTTAATGAGTGAGAATTTAACAAATATACAGCTAATAGTAGTAATACTGGAAAAATTAAACGCTCAATTCTTCCGAAAGAACTGAACGTTCCGGAAAAATTGAATGTTCCAGAAAAATTGAATGCTCAATATCTTCTTATTGGTAATCCTGACAAAAAACTAATCGCTCAACATCATCGTTGACAATTTAATACCGTAATAATAATTAAGCGAATCGATCGTCTTTAAAAAGGTGCATTTTACAACAGCCTACCCTTGAAGAGTTTTGCAGAAATATTTCCGATACCAAAGTTTCAAAACAATTCAAAACAAAATTAATTAGTTCAAAATCCGAAATCATTTTGGCTAAATTATTCAAGAGGATAAATCTCTATAAATATTTTCAGAAGAATGTTAAGATATATTAGTTTATAAATTAATTTTCCATTCTATTATATTTTTATAATTGTTAAATAACGTTAATTTTTAGATGAATAGCTGTTTTTATTGGTAGAGAAATAAGTATTTATATAATAAAATAAAATAATAATATTATATAGGAAATTTTATTGCAAATGATATTTGTATATATTAAGAGTATGAATCATTACTATAAAATGTATCACCAGCAAGCAATTACTCATTTCACCATATCTTTCTTATACATTTTCGTTTTTTTTTTTTTTTTTCTGTTATCAGATAAACGTTATCAATACTATTTTGGACATACTAATCAAGATGGATGTAATATGTTAAGACTCAATAAATAAAGAAATTGGGGAACAAATTTTGTTCAAATTCAATTCATGTGCAAGTAAAATCATTAAAAATTAATACAGTATAAACTTCTAGATGTCTTGATTCATACCATCAGTGCCATAAAAAATGATTTAAGATGCTAAGTATCATTACATGGTACAATATCTTGTACATTTCCCAAAATATTTGAAACTTTCTACTCATTCACATAACAGATGAGACAACTTAACAATGAAATCATCATCAACAGAAGCAATGTTTGCAAATCTCTCAAAATTTTAAAATATGTCCTTGCACTTCATCAAGCTAAATTTAAACCAAAGTTTTTGAAGCCTCGACATTTGAAAGTCAGAATCTAAAAATAATTTTGTTCAAATATCATTTCTTGATACATATTCATCTTAGTTTAAAGCGTCAAAAGAAGATGCAGCCGACTGAAATTACGATATCCGATAAGTGGATATCAATTACAAAACGTATGCAATTATTAAGACCAGCCATGATTATCCGTTATGACAAAAATTATATTATTTTTAGTAATTAATATGAAAATAGTGAAAAAACTCTCTCTGACTGAATAATCACAAAAATTCATATTCATAATGAAAGATTCATCCTATAAAAATTTGAAAAAGTAATTTCTGAAAAAAGGCCTGCAAACATAAGATATATTATCAATTTTAGGGCACCATAAATGATTATAAAGTTAGCAAGATACTTGATATAGTAAATTAAAAAATAGTAACATCCAGTCGAAACTAAATGTTAACGAAATAAAATTTCAGGAAAAAAAAGTAGAATCATTAATTTTTTGCTTGTGATAATAAAATATATGGTAAACCAATGAAAAATATACAAATAAGCATATTCTGTGAAATCGATGATTTTCAAATAGCCTTGCCCTACATTTTAGAAAATTTAAATTCAGGAAATTGAATCTGCGAAAATAGTAGGCTGATTAATGAAGAGACGAAAAAATACCACACACTTTTTTACTAATCTAAAAAAAAAAGGACAGTTACAGTAAACACAAGTTGTCCTGCAGATAAAAACACTAAAATGATGCTGAAATATGTTGTAGGAAAAGAATTAAAAAATGTTGAAAAATATGTGGTTTGAAAGACACGGAAATATATTTTGTATTATCAGTAAGAAATATATTCCGAAAAACATTTTTGTTTTATACTTTTTAGAAAAAACTTTCCAGTCTTCAAGTAAAGTTTATAAAAATTTAAATCCATTAACTTATTTAAATTTTAAAATAATCCATTTCAAAATGTACGCCACTTTTCTTCAAATAATAAAAAAATAATGGGTCAAGAAAGTAGTTAAAACGAAGATTAAAGAAAAAATATCAACTTTATTCCCCACTACTATCCATGACGATAGGATATTTTTTAAAAACACAAATAAATGCTTATATGTTAGATTTTTCTTCCATCCGTTAAAGCAATATCTTATAAGCCATTTTCTGAATCTCAATAAGATATTTTTGACAGTGATAATATCAAGAATTTAAAGTTAAATCATTCGCAAAATATACATATTTTCGCATAAAGAATTCAGAAGACAGAGATACATTACGGAACAAAATATCAGAAGAAAGTTACTTTTCATCTTCACAAATAAAACGAAGTCTGGATAAAACGATATAGGAATATATTCCTTTCTCCAGAGTGTACTTTATCGAAAATAATATTCCACCAACATTCCTACAAAACCAATTAAGTCTGTTTCTCTTACTTCTTGCACTTTATCTCTCTACCAAAAATAAAATGAAGAAAAAAATCAATTTGAAAAAACGCCATTAACTAATAAAGATTAAAAATGAGAGATATATCTTTAGAAGTAGCAAATCTCGGAGGAAAAAATCAAATTTGCGAAAAATACATAACTCTTCAACCATAAAATTTTTCATAAAAGTTAATAAAAATCAGAGCCAATACAAAAGTACGACGAGATTTCATAGATAAATTATTATGAAGTTTCACAATTTACGTTTGAAACTTCAAAAAAAAAAAGTGAAATAATCCTCTAATGGGAATGAAAATAAAATAATTCAATAGCATGGACAGAGGTAACAAAGAGATATTCAGAAAGCATGCAATGAGAAGAAACATAAATCATTCACAAAAAAATTAGAAACAAGAAAAAAAAAATCACTGAATATAAAAACCTAGAAGAGAAGAGAAAATGGAAATAAGAAGGAAAAAAAGCATCGCCTATGTAAATCAGAGCATCAATTTTTTTTATATTACTGTTTTGAAGATCGAGAAAAAACGAAAAAAAAAAGAAGAGTTATCGATAAAAAAGCTTTAGCTACTTATATTTCCTCAAGTAGCAGACAAATACACTCCTAACTATTATTGTCTATTATCATTGATATCATTATCATTACATCACTATTCATTACTCTCGTTATCATCATTTTCATCAACATCATGCAAAATAATGAAGAAACATCCGGCTACACCCACTACTTTTCGACTCTAAGGAGGAAGATAAATCAAAGTAAAAAAAAAAAATAGATACATTCATCTGATAAAATTGAAAATTATTGAAGCAATGAGATATCCCAGATGCTTAACCGAAAGGATAAGATTCGAGATATATACATTATCATACTTATGAAGTCTGACATTTCGCGAAATCATATCATGCCTATGATGATAATCTGAACGCATCATCATCGAAGAAGCAAAAAAAAAAATGCGATCACTATGACATCCAGAAAATTCCGATACCGTAAAAATGGAAAGAGAAGACATCATCATTTCTAATTTGTGCCTCTAAATACGCTCTACAAGAACCAAGAAACACTTTCAGTCGTGTGAAAATATTAAAATAGAAGTGTTAATTAATAAATCCATGTAAAAGAGAGAAATAGATTAAATTTCAGAAAAAAGAGCTTAATACAGACCGAGTATGTAAAGAAAATAAATTAAAGATGTCGAATCCAGATAATCATCAAGCGTTAATCATCATTTTACAAGAAATAATGCGATTTGATTTCTATTGAATATAAACTGGAAAGCTCTTTTTGGTGTAGCAACTGAACTAACAACTTAAAAAATAGAGATTTAAAAACTCGAAGATTTGTGAAATTCCTTTTAATGTGTTTCCAAAACCTTTAAGTACAGAAATATCATTGTGCGATTTCCCCAAAAATATTTTAAAATGAATACGAAAAACCTGATATAGTTAGCAATAAATTTGACAATTTTTTATTTCTTTGTCATCGTGAAAAATTCTTGGATTCTGGGATCTGCACTGATACTTAAAGGATAACAAAATGTAAAAAATTTTTTCTAAATCAAAGTTGTAAAAGTAGTTCTGTCTAAATATTAGCTCTGCATATTTTGTAATCTAATACCCAATTTTAATTATAATGCTGATCCTATTTTAGTCCCTATTCCTAATTTTGATTTATATCACTATATAGATCAAACATTCACGAATTCCTCTTGTTATCAATAGTGTGATAAAAATTGTAAAAATCATTTTTATTTTAGCACTTGAATCCATGATCTGGAATCAAAACTATATACAAGTCTTATTTTGCAAAATTTATGCCCTAATGATAAAAAAAAAAGGTGTATTTCTATTAAATTCAGAAAATGGAACTAACCATATTGTGCATATCATTTATATCGATTTTTTGAGGTCCAAAAGAAGAGATAAGGTCGCAACAGTAATCGGTAACTGTTAAATTTGTACAACATGAAAAAGCTTCAATCCATCTCTGTAGTTCATCGTTTGACAACAAGTTCATCGCTATTTCTGATGAACCATCAGCTTCAAAAAACAATCATTATGGTTCTACTATGAAAATCAAAAATTTCGGGAAGAAAAGTGAAACTAAGAAGAATATACAAAACAATTTCATTCGGAGTACTTTGTATGTTATAACTACAACATGGATTGAATAAACAAGCCAAAAAGCAAAATTTTCAATTAATTTCTAAAGAAATATAATAAATTCAAACTAAGTTAAAATGTAATATAAAACTAAATAATTTAAAAAAAGTATAAAATAACTGAATCAAATCATTAAAGTTTAAATTTAAGAGCGAGAACTATCTGAAATTCATTAATGAGGCAGTACTTCTCATTTAAATTTCAAGCAGATAAAAAAATTTGGAAAACTGAAGAAAACTCTATACACTTTGGATGTCCTACCTTTCCGCCTTATCTACCCTTCCTCCATTTTCTGTCGCTATCTTATCTCCCCTTTTCACTCAGTTTTTTTTCTTTCCTAAAGAAATTGAAAACTGAAAAAAAAAAGTGAACCATAATCAATATAAATCACTGTCTAGCTTTCCATACTACCATTCATAAAAAATTTTATTTTCTAACATTAACAGAAAATAATGATGGGATGAAAATTAAACAAAATCAAATGCTGAAAAATCTACAAATATCCTACTATGAGTGGGAGATGCATGAACTAGTAAATTCAAAACTTGGCCTGGTGTTTTCTTCATCTAATGATGGAATTATCTATCAAATAAAGTTATGCATATCTTTCCGAGATACATGACGCTCATTATCATTATCGAATCATTCGTTTAATTTATTGTTAGGTCAAAGAAATACCGTTGCAAAGAATCAATGTTGTTTTGTTATCCGTCTTCTTTAAAGTCAGTTTATCAAGGGAGATTTTTTTCTTCATTATATATGAATTTACATTTGAGGTGATCTCGAGAATAAGTATCGTTGTTGGAAATAATATTACACATCTAAAACCAATGAAAATACATTATTTTTTTTTACCTACTTGATTATTTATTTATTTATGCCAATCTTAAAATTTCTGTTGGATTTTATTTTTTTTTTCTAGTTTTTTCAGTAGTGAGCTACTGAAAAAAAGCAAGAGTTGTATTTATGAAAACAAAAATAGGGAGATAAAATAGATAACCTACTCACTGTAAGATGAACGATGAAAATATACAAATTCTATATTATATTACTAACTTAATAGAAGTAACCAACAATTAGTAATATTCATCAAAACAAGAACATTTGCTTTTCTGATTCATTTTTTTTTTTAAATTTTAACGAAAAATTACCTATCACAAGACAACTCTTCATCAGTAGAAGCCTTTATATCATCGACAGAAACAATACTCATGTACAACACCTCCCCCAACTTTTTCAGTTCTTCCGATGGTAAACCATCAATGGAACCAGAGGCAAATAATTCCAACTGCATCTCTTTTTGTTTTCGTAAAGTTCCACAGTAATTCTAAAGTAAATCCCAATGAAAATTTACAAGAGCTGAATGTTTCATCGTTTACTTGATATTTTTTTTTTGTTTTTGTTTGTAATAATATCACTTATACAGCAAATCATAAATTCATATGAACAAAGTAACTCAATGAAAACTGTTTTGATTATGAATTTTTTTTAATAACTGAAAGTTTAACTACGGCATAATAAAAAAATTCCCGAACGACCTGAAATATAATCCCAATACATTAGAAGTAATTAGCAACGACGGAAACCATATCTAAAATTTAAATATTTCTATGAAAAATAAAACAAACGACAATATCACGAAAGACAGCAGCAGCTCGTTGTGTATCACCTCGATCGGGATGCGCTTCGTGCATGCCACGCTCCAGCTCGTTCAACATACTTGGATACGTTTCCAAATGTCGGAACGGGCGACTCAATCCGGATATTAGATCTTTCAGGGGATAATTTATTTCATTTAGTAGCTCTTCATAAACAATTCTGGAAAATGATTTGGTAACAAAGTCTCCAAATAAAATAAAATTCATTATATCCACTATACTATGCATTCACTACCAAAATCAATATTTCAATTTTTAATTTGATATATCACTAGAAAGATAATAATGCTATTCGCTAAGCAAGATCAAGCTATATTTTGGTTTAAACTTATTGGTCATTTTTTTTCTTAGAAATTTTCATTTAACCAACTTTTTCTGGAAAGCCTACTTATTTCTGAGGATGAGATCCACCGCCTTCGGATGATTTTGGCAATAAAGTCTGAGAAGATGTCGTAAATTTGGGGCTGCTCTCAGTAGTAAACCACCAATTCGAGCATTAATTGCATCTTTTTCAATAGCTTCTTTGATTTCACTTAATAATTTACGCTGATGAGCAATCAAAAGCTGCAGATTTCCAGCAAGAACTTGAAAATCGTTCTCGGAAATCCTGAAAATACAAAATTCTAAAACAAAATCGAATATGAAATCCAAACCTCACACTCAACAGTGCCAAATTCTGGTTACCAAAAATGGTCCACTTGCAGCACATATTCAATGTCTACGCTTCATTCAAGCAAACCCTTTAGAAAAATCTTTGTAGATTTTCCTCTAAAAAACACTACTTTCAATTTTTTTTTCAGTTTTTTCACTTCCATAAAATTTGCACAAAACGATATCAACAATTTGATGCATATATACATTCGGACGGAATATATATTATCATCGGAACTGCGAAATTGCAGAGAGAACAAGATCGAAAAGTTAACAAAAAAAATTATATGAAAAAATACTTTTTCGAATCTCTAATTTTGGCCAATGTATCGTCGTTAAATTTCGTGACACTATCAACATACTTAAATTCCGCTTCCAGAAAACTTTTCATTACCTGAAATTAGAAATACCGAATGCAAAGATTCTAATGAATCTCGATGCAACTATTGCGAATATTATACCAGGAATTTCATTTTTCCAAAGCATTCCACACTATCGATAATGTTAACTGCAGTTTATGACTGCAGTATTTTACAGTGTGATGGCACGCAAAGGATCACATGCAGAATAATGATATATCATTACGATAAAAAAAGCATTCGCAGGAACAGATTTCGCAAAAGTTATGCTAAACTTTTAGATGCACGCTACAATATTTGAAGTCAAAACTGAGTATTCTCAAAAATTGAGAATACTTAATGATATGAGTCACATTTTGGTTAAGTTTTCATAATACAATAACATACTCCAATTACAGTTAATACCAATAAATATATTAGTAGTAAAAATAGAAAAGTAAAAAACTATCGTACTGTATTTTTAACTAAAAAAAAACGTGTAAAACAATGCGAAATAGCAAATCAGATGGGTGAGAATCATTTAGCACAAGTAATAATAATGTTTTATGGAATTAACGATTCAAAATCATAGAAAAAGCAAAACATTCTTGACATCATTATTTACCTGTTCCCGATAAGCTTGTCGACTTGTGTCACTAGAAAAAAGAGGTGTCTCTTTTGCTAAACCGGATGATACGCCATCACCATTTAATATCGGAGGTCCATTACTTCGAGATCGCAAAAACCTTTCTGAAAAAATTATTACTTTAAGAAACTGCGTTTATAAACTTCTCCAAATACTTTTTGAACAATGAATTCTTTCAAATTAAAAAATCTTAATGTCGCACATTTTACTTAATGTCATATACTCAAAAAACTTCAACAAACTTTCTAAAGTAAAAAATTAAATTACTCAATCATCAAAAATGGATCAAAAACTAAAGTTTCTACAAATTTATACCAGATTCCGATATTATTGTAACATAATTAGATGGGAACCATCCAGTATAGGAATGCAGCGTTCCTTCCCACCAACCACCTTCCAACTGCTGTGTAACGGTGATGATATCACCTTTTCGAAATGAAAGCTGAAAAACTAATTGCAACATGCTATAATACATTTTGAAAATTTCAACTTCTAATGCTATTAAGATTCGCTAAATCATTTTTTTGTTTCATATTGAAGAAAATAAAGATTTATTGTTCATTCAGTCTGCAAAGAGAAAAAATGGAATTATTTAAAAAAAGATGAAATAATAAAGTATAAAAAAAGAACAAAATAAATTCTAACCATTTGAAACTGTGTGCATGGCAAGTTAAGATTATGGGATTGCTTTGCAATCAAGCTAATACAAATACACAAAAAGAAACTTATAAACTTAAAATACGTACCAAGAGGCAAAATAAAGAAAAAATTATTTCATTACTACCTACTTCTCAGGCTAAATTATCACAAGAAATATATATAATATTCAAGTATTTAAAAGCCCAGCTACTTTAATTAAAATTGCAAAAATTAAAATCATTTGCGAAATTATATTTAAAAAAGTCAAAGCATAAAGAAAGTGAAAACCTCATCGTTGTTCCGTCCTTTAAAGGCATGTTTCGCTCGAGCGTAAATGGTCGAATTTCGTTCAGTATTGAGAACACTATCGGATGAGGATGGAATAATTTCATGAAATCGTTCACCATTGTTTTCCATTAAATTATCAAAAACACCTCTGAAATTCATTTTTTTCTAAATGGTTCTGCGTTACATAAATAAATAAAGTATCGATCAATCAATTGGGCCTAACTGGAAGAGATAAAACGGCTTGTCAAGATATTCCAAAATTATGCATAGGTGGAATTCTGATCGATTATCATATTATCATTCATTATAACTAAATAGTATTTAAAGATATTAAATGATTTAGAAGACACAGCGCAATTGAATTTTTCAAGTTCAATCATCACAATGAAAAAAATTCAATAGATGATACAAATCATTTTGAGAAAATCAGAAGCAAATTTCTTCTGAAAATTATGTTTTGGAAATACTGCATACGTTAAGGAAGATGGTAGAGAAAAATTTTCCGTAATAAAAAAGTAAATTGGAATTTCAACTTTTTACAAAAATAATAACTGATGCTGATACACCCAATTATGATTAGTCGCGTCATCTTAGTTGCTTAAAAGGATATTTTGGATCAACACTTCGGAATCGCAATTCAGGGTTTCACCCACTTGATCTAAGAATTCCTTATCACTATGCTTTCTGATAGGTATTAATCTCCAAATATTTCTTCCAAAGTCTCTCGGTATTCTTTGTCCCAGAGCTTTTTTCATTCCGAAAACTTTAAATTTTATAATATTTTGTTATTTTTTTATGTTTTCTTTCTTCTAGCAACGATATTGATCAATCAATTAACCAATTAATTAATCAAAATGATCATTTCAGTTATAGCGGTAGTTATACAGGAAACTTTATTAGTTAGATATGTGTCATGAAATTAGGGATAAATAATCGATCAACTGCTGATCAATTTACATATCCGCATCGACGTATAAATTAACTAACATCTGATAACAATTTTTGATTTCTCCGGATCACAGCACTTCTCTCCTCTTCAAATTGCAATCTTATCCATATTATTTCACAAATCCTACGATCTCATTTTGCATTCTAATCATTAGCAATATTTTGTGTTATGCTATCAACAATACAGATTCTTCCTAATCTAAACAATTCCTGACCCATTTAAAGAATTGTCAACTTTTCATCCTATAACTTTGCAACAAATTGTTTTCAATGAAAGGACCACTGCCAGACTGACAATCCTGGGATTAGTTAAGATTGCGATTTCCGGAATATTTCAGAAAATAATCATGGCCTTCATAGTATGAAAAGGAGCCATTACACACTGAATAAGTTTTTCTTAATTTAAAGAGCGGAAAAAATATCCTCAGTAATTTAAGCAATATAAATCGGGCTACTTTTATATGCTACAGTTGAGAAAGATAAAGTAGGTACTATAATCCAACAACTACAGGATGATTTATCTTCAGAAGACTTTGGAAGAAATAAACTTCTGGAATTGTTTGAAATCAATCTATAAGATCACATTTATATAAAAGCGAAAATGCATACTTCATATAATACAAAAAAAAAAAAAAAAAGAAAAAATACTGGAATGTTTTTTCTAATCATTCGTCAGAAATAGATAAGAATGCTAATTTTGTTTCGTACATTTTTTGGAAAATTTTCTCAGTTCAATATTGAACTGTCAACCTTTCATTTCAACTATAACATCTATTAGATCTAACACCTGCGATATTTGAGAAAACGTAAAGGATTTATGCAATGAATTTCAAAAAATATATGCTTAATACAGTACGAAAAAATGATACTGAAACATTACCCGTTAATCATTTTTCAAAAATAGATTAGTATACTAATTTTAACTATTGGAAATTTTTCTCAATTCAATATCAAACCATCAATTTTTTATTTTCACTATAAAAAACGCAACGATTCAGGTATCTACTAATCATTTGAAAAAATTTAAACATTTACGACTTGACGTGGGAAGATTTTTACGCGAGTAAGGTATTTGCAAAATAATTTTTGGAATAAACAAATATCTAATAAATTATAATCATCAAGACAGAAAATTTCCTCATAAAAATAGAAAACTCTCCTTCCACTAAATATTCCAATCATCTTAGCTGCGCTAAATTCTATTATCAACCAATGTCTTGCTCGAAGTTTACGCGTCCGTATTGAATAATCCGAAGATTAATTGTTCGTCAGTTGCATATGGTCCTATTTTCACACCCGCGCAGTAAATTATTGCGAATGAGGTTAGTTTAGGCTAAAGAATGGCGTCGGGTAGGTGGTTGTGTTGCTAATGGTGTGGTTGACAGTGTAAGCGCATTGTGACATTCTTGAGATCCATTCCAAATAAAGACGTACGTGGGTGGGTCCATTCCAAATGAAGACGTACGTGTGGGGATCCGTCCAAACAAAAATGTGCATGTGGGGATCCATTCAAAATAAAAACGTACGTGTGGGGATCCATTCCAAAGAAAAACATACGCATGTGTTTGCAATTTTAGAATGAGTGCGTACATGTACACCAATGTATTTCTATGAAATGTTTACGTTTATATATTTTTATAAGATGCGCACATTTCTGTCTTCTAAAAGCCTATTACTATGTTGCTGTTGTAGCAACTGAGCTCTTATGGTGATTGTTTACGTCTGGAAATTTGCGTGCATGTCGCTTATGCGTAAAAAGCATGTTTGGCGTGCGAATGTGTAAGTAGGATTATTATAGGTATTGTAGGTATTCTTGTATATGACATACATGTGATTCGAACTCACGTGTATGTCGGTACAGAGTTTTTATGAATGTATGTATGTGTCTATGTAGATATATGTTTTTGTCGAGTTTGTTTATATGAGTATATTTGTAGCCATCTCTACGAATATGTCAGTGCAAGCGTAGGTATGTATTTATGTTGTTGTGCTCCTCCATGAGGAGAAGCGTATGTCTATACGTGTCTCTGCTTGTTCGCATGCCTGTCTGGGTTTAGATATGAACTGGTTGTGTGTTTTTATGTGCATACCTTCATGTTGTGTGTGAATATGTCCATGTGTGTGTCTCTTGTTGTCTAAAGAATTCAATACTGATTAAAATTTCTCAAATTTTGTGATGTTGAAAATTCGATTGGTCTGAGATAGTTTTTATGTATCTTTTGAAATTTGGAATCTAGGCAGTCGACTGTTATGACATTCATTCATCCGTTTTCAGCTATTTGCAGGAAGTGATTTCGTTTTTTTCACAGTAAACGCGAATTTTTTTCGTTTGGTTCGTCGATCCTGTCATGACTGATGCCAATCAACAGTATGTATTTTTCCGAAAGTTTTTTTTTTTTTCTTCAAATAGAATTATTATTGGTCAGAAACATATGATTCTCCAGCATCGAATTACTTAAATATATGGCAACAAAGTGAGCTTATTAAAAATATTTTATTGACTTATATCATTAGAATTTGCAGGCAGAAACATGTAAACGACGGTGAAGTCGCTGGCGCCCCTGCGCCGATTCAGGCGCCTTTGGATTCTGATGGTCTTATTGAGGTGCAGTTCATTGGATTTATGATGACGAGATATTACTAATAGGAATTAGGAGTTTGCTGACATATTTTCTTAATGGAAGAAAATTTTAAAGTTTGCGGTTCTCACAACTTGAAATGAATGCTTCAATTACAGAGTAATTGGGATTTTGTGTGCGAAAATTTCGATGAAATGGGTTTGAAAGAAAATCTTCTTCGTGGTATCTATGCGTTTGGTTTTGAGAAACCATCCGCTATCCAGCAGCGTGCTATTATTCCGTGCACCAAAAGTGAGTCAGGAGGCAGAGTACGAAATTAATGAAATTAACTGTGTAAAGTTGCAGATTTGTAAAATTTAGAACTTTATCCAAGTTTACTTTTAAGGAGCAGTTAAAATTCTTGTCTCTTCGCAAACTGGATCCTGTAATAAGTATCACAGGATAGGGACCAAAAACTGAGGAATAGAAAGAGAAGGGAGATTTGGCCAAATATATTTCATCATAATTATTGTGTTGTTCAGTTCTTCCCTATTTTCATACTGTATTTGTTTCTTCTTAATGTTTATTTTCTCACTTCTTCACTTTCCATCTCTGCCAATTTATTTCATTTAATCAAACATAGGGAGTTGAAGTTAAGTCGACAGTAAGGAAAAACTTTTATATTAAAAAACATTGTGGAATTCACTTATTGCAGTCACTATTTGTTAGCTATCGAATTAGAATATCTTTAATAGATTTCTTAGATTTTAAGGTTCGATAGCATTTCCAAACACTTCATGAAAAACTTTATAAAATCATGAAATTTTATAGTTCTAATTTTCTCTTCCTTTTACTTTTCCCGTTGCAGAGCGTGATGTCATTGCTCAAGCGCAATCAGGAACTGGCAAAACAGCCACTTTTTCGGTAGCGGTTCTGCAGAATATTGATGAAACTATTCCAGAAGTCCAAGCTCTTGTGATGGCACCTACTCGCGAACTTGCGCAGCAGGTATAGTTTTAGATTGTTTAATGATTTCATTTAACTAAGAGAAAAGGAAATCAGAAAGAAAAATGGGTTTTTTAGGAGTAAATATCCCATAAGTAGATCAGTGGTAGTGGCGAATCGGCCCTCCGTCTGTAGAAGTTGACCATTTAGTCACAAATTGTTGCAATTTCAAGTAATTTATTGGGAAGAGAATTGCACTGTAATAATCAAGGTTGGAAGAAATAGTAAGGATTCATCAAATAAACAGTTCTTGAAATCACTAAATATAATGGGATTTGTATCGGTAGTTTACTCGAAAAAGTGAAAAGTTTGTTCGAGCGATGATGATAGAACTTGCCCTCACGGACTAATAAATGGCGACTATATGTTTAACAGCTGAGCTCGAAATTTTAAACCGATGTAACCTAAATTTGAACAAAGAAATGTGTATCAATGTTGAACACATAGCTTTGCATACATGACGAATAATTTATTAGGTTGTACAATGGAAAATTTTCAAATCCATGTCAAAAAAAAGTGCTGTGTCAAATTCTACATAAGAGAACACTTTTTATCTTTTATCAGTTAAAGTAAGTAAAATAAGGGAAACTATTAATTGCAGCTGCACTTTATGCAATCGTTCTCTTATCTTTTGTATACCAATAATTTAGATACAAAAAGTGATGCTATCCTTGGGCGAATATCTCGGTGTGAAATGTCACGCATCAATCGGAGGTACAAATGTTCGTGATGATCAGCGTAAATTGGAGTCTGGTGTTCATGTTGTGGTTGGAACACCCGGCCGTGTCAATGATATGATTACACGCCAATCTCTCCGTGAGTTGTGATATACTCAACATATTGCTTCAATTAATTCTATTATTAAAGTGAAATAATAGTAAAATGTAAAATGGATATGTAGTAAGCTATCTCGGGAAATTTCAAGAAATTGAGAGAAATATTTTGACATGGTAATCGACAAAATGATTAGTTTCGTTCATTTAAAAAATATCTTAGAAACCAACAACATCAAAATGTTCGTGCTTGATGAAGCAGATGAAATGCTTTCTCGTGGATTCAAAGAACAAATTTATGATGTGTTTAAATGTATGCCGAACGATGTTCAGGTATCTACGCTATTTGCTTTATATTTATTTTAAGATTCTTAGTTAAATATTTTCTTATTTTTTATAAATGACACAAATTTCCTTTCAGGTGGTGCTTCTTTCAGCTACAATGCCATCGGAAGTTTTGGAAGTAACAAATCGTTTCATGAATGATCCCATACGCATCCTAGTGAAAAGAGAAGAATTAACCCTTGAAGGCATAAGGCAGTTCTACATAAACGTCGAGAAAGAAGCACGGCTATTTTCATTGATTCTCCATAGCATCTGCTTAGTCATATTTGAAAATAAAATTACGTAAGAGAGTAGAAACAGGACATGTTGCTTGATTCATGTTACGACATAATTTCTACTACAAGATAGATTCTGCTTGATAAAAAATAGTTAGTAAAGAATGCACTTAATGGAAGAAAAGATTAGCATTAGAAAGGAATCATAATAGACGGTTTTATCATAAATGAAATAGTAGAACAATTTTTATAGTTAATTGGAAAACTGTCGTGACAGTTAACTAATTTTAGTATTTTTTGGAAATCATTTCAATCCAATGGTTGAAATATTCCAGGAATGGAAATTCGAGACACTTTGTGATTTATATTCTACAGTCAATGTAACTCAGGCTGTCATCTTTTGCAATACCCGTAGGAAGGTTGATTACCTTGCCGCTCAGATGAGTAAAGAAAAATATACAGTTTCATGCATGGTGAGTTTATCATATCAATATTATCTATTATCCATCCAGTGCTAGTTTCACATATTCACTTGTCGCAAAAACCTCGCTTTGTCTATTTGGTGAGCATTATGTTTTATCCAGTATTAACAGTTGTTTTTTAATGGTTATATTTTATTACGATCAATTATTTCGGAAATATGGCAGATTTATTTTACCAGTGATGTTTCATTCCTTGTTCAAGACGAAATTAATTTAGCATGGTGAAATGGAACAAAGTGAGCGTGATGTAATTATGCGAGAATTTCGATCTGGCTCATCTCGTGTTCTTATCACTACCGATTTACTGGCTCGTGGAATAGATGTTCAGCAAGTTTCATTGGTTATCAATTATGATCTTCCAAGCAATCGTGAGAACTACATTCATCGGTGAGTTATTCTAGATCATAAATACAGTTTTGCTTCTGGAATTGTGATTTCTTAAGTAAAATAATTTTAATTTATAAAGGATTATAACACTGATGGTCTAAATATCTCTTTTATATAGTTCGAAATATTTTCTGTATGTTCAGAAATATTGTTACTGTCAGTTGGTTGGTATTGTTGCATGTTAGTGTATATGATATCCCTTGATTTTCTACTTCAAATTTCAAATTTCTTTATTTATTTTGTCTTTGCTGCAGTATGATTCCATTTTAAAAAAAAGGGGGTTAAGGGGTTAAATAGGGGCCAAGAAGGGAAATGAAACCGAATTGGAGTGAATAATACAAAATGAATAGCGAGAAATGGCAGGCATTCAAATGATCTGACAATTTTTTCAGAATCGGACGATCGGGACGTTTCGGACGAAAAGGCGTGGCAATAAATTTCATAACGGAGGCCGACATGCGAATGATGAAGGATATCGAGAGTTTTTACAATACACAAATTGAGGAAATGCCGATGGACATCGCAAATTTGCTTTAAAGACGGTGATAATATTTTTGATATTTGTGTTCCTACTCTATTATTGTTTCAGTTCTGATTGCAGTTATTGTTGTAATTTAGTGAGCTCGGGCTGGGTTCGTTTGTATTGTTAACCAGACTGTTAAAGCTTTTAGTTTTCATCTCTAAATTATTTTAAACTACTATCATAAGGATTTTATTTTATTTGATGCCTTTGTTATTATACCTGCATGACATTTTTTTTTGTTTTCTGCCATTTTTCCTTATTCTTTTTGATTACTGTTTTCATACGTTAAGGATCAGGAATGCTGACTCAAGATTAACTTGTTTGTATTTTTAGGAATTGATAGTACTGTTTTAAATTGTTTTCTTAAAAGGGAGGTATCGTGCCTACTCCTCCATTGTTCTTGTTTTTCTTTTTCTTTTTTTTTTTTACTTTTTATTTTTGTCTGTTTCGTTTGGGTTAAACCAGAATTAGTGAATTGATTATTATCTTCGTTTGTCGATCCTGTGCTGCGCTGTTGCTATTTTTTAAATACAATTTTTGTTTTTGATTTATATAACATAAAAAAGCTGTAAACAGACTGTATGTAAATTCGAGTTAGGATCAAAAGGTGGGTGGGAGCCTTCAATTTGTACCAATATTGATTTTAATATTGGTTTATTTTCATTCAAGAAAAGGAAAAAAGGGAGAGCGCTGAATGTGATTTGTTTGAATGCTTTTGTTTTAGCAGAACAGTTGCTTTTAGAAGAATGGAATTACGAGGATTCGGTATTTGCCTCATTTAAAGTTGAATTAGGACGTATTTTTCTGTAGTCATTTCAGTGATCACATCAAAATGTTCCTGAATATGAAAATAAGTTTTCCATAAAGGGAATATCCTTTTGTCCGATCATTCAGATAATCAAAACACGGAAATCATCAGTGATCCATCATTTGTGCAATGAACGTTACAATAAATTTAGACTAGGTCTTAATGAATTTTCTTAAAAATTGAAAACAAGATGGACTATTCTATAAATATATCGAGCAGTTTTCATTGTAATCGGAATACATCGACATGACCGTTTCTATTGTATGTACGATTTTCATAGCATTTAATGAGTTCATTTAAAGTGGGCAGCGATGGTCCACTATGTTCGATGTAGTAACTTCGAATTTTATATTCCTTTCGTTTCGTATCTCTGAAAAGTTTCAACGAAATATCACGTTGATAGAACATATCGTTATTTTGAAAAATAACAAATAATGAGCAATCTAGTCAGAAAAAAATTTTGCAAAATCTTACATTGCTATATTTAAAAAGATTTCTAATCTTTTTAAATATAGCAATGTAAGATTTTGCAAAATTTTTTAAAGATTAGAAATCTTTTTAAATATAGCAATGTAAGATTTTACAAAAAGATCAAAGCGAAATTTTTTTTTTTTCACACAAGGCATATTTAAAAAGATCAGTAATAGATTATAGTACATAACAATATATTTTATTTTATTCTAATCACTTATTCTAGATTAGATTCAAGCATGAAGTTAGTCTAAATAAATAGATGTCTGAGTTTCAGGAATCATTTCAACTCTATCAGTCTTGAATAATTTGAGTTTTTCGACTGAACTAAAACCTCTAATTAGAGTTTATTTCGAAAAAATCTATTAATTTGATTAAAAATATTCATGTCATCTTAGGCAAAATAATTCAAAGATTCAAATTGTTTTCATAAATGATTGATTCATACTTATTTTTGATTATTTCACCCATTGTTCGAACAAGCCAATGGAAATGATCACCAGCCGATGAACGATATACTACTGTAAGTGGCAGATAATCAATATCATTTAAATTTACCTGAAATTTGGTCCATTTGATGTAATTTGTCGATTCAAAGCAGAATGCCTTTTTTTATCATTTAATTGATAATTTTACATCTGTGATTTCTCATCCTATTATAGAAATATGAAATCATTGGAAAAAAAATTTGAGAAAATAGAAATATGTGTGAATAAATATAAATTAAGTTGAATTTTAAAACTTGAATTCTAATAAAAATCGATTTCGAATATTTTTAATCTACATAAAATATTTAATATTATAGATATTTTTAAATACAAAATTATGCCAGATTTAAGTTTAAAAAATTGAAATAATATTGAAATAATAAATAATAATAATAAAATAATAAAATAATCAGGAAAAAAGCAAAATTATTGAATCAATAAACTTGTTCAATTTCTAATTTATAAGATATGAAGTAATTTGAACCTTTTAGCTTATGTTTTAATAATTTTTTTTATCTAACTCACATTTAAATAATTTCTGTCTAACTTCTATTTAAATAACTTACACTTCAATTTGTTTCAAATTTTTTCAAAAATTTCAATTTTTCATCCTATTTCAGATTTACTTTGTTATGATTATTTCAGTCTAAATTTAACGTATATTTTTGTTAGATAGATATGATGAGTTTTTAACAATCTCAAGTAATAGCAGATAAATAAGTAAGTAGATAGGTAAACTATTTAACTTATATTTAAATAACTTCTATCTAACGAATAACTTACATTTCAATTTACGAATTTCATTTAAAATTTATCTAGTATAATTATCTTGACCAGAAATTAATAATATATCATTTGCTAGATAAATGTGATGAATTTTTGAACATTTTAAATTGATAACAGGCACAGAAGAAGATTTATCTTATACTAGCTGTATGCGGCTAAGCTCCGCTTGGCCGTTTAGCATTTTTTTTTTCCTTGTCACAAGTGTGACAGGTAAAAAAAAATAGTTATATCTATATAAAAACATGCGTCTATTCGAATGCAACGTTATGCCAAAATTTCAAAACAATCAGTGAAGAACTTGTAACGTTGTGTCAAAAGCCATAATGAACATTTACATTTTTATTTATATAGATTATTTGTCGACTACTATCTAGAAGTGAATCAATGATTGGTTGAAGTCACTTATTATCTGTTAATAGGAGCATTTTGGCGGGAAATGTATTTGTTCTTCTGATGTTTTAGCGGGAAATATATTTATCCTTACAGCTTATGGCAGTAAACAGGTTTATTCTTATGACAGGTTAAAAAAGAGTAAGTTTATCTATAGAGAAACTGGTGCCTAATCGAATGCAACATTGTATTAAAATTTGCAACGTTGTGTCAAACATCACAATGAACATTTACATTTTTCTTTATATAAGCTTAAACTAATTAAAGTGCTACTAAATTGATGTATGGATAAATTTAAATTATGAATGTAACAACAATTGTAAATGATAAGAAGTATTTTACAGAAGGATCCCATTGATGATAAAATCGAAATTCTGTTAAATGATGAACAATTATTTCAGCTTCATATATTGTACAAACACCAATATAGCGCCATTTAGTAGATTCATTTAATGTTGGTGGCGTAACTTGTGGTCGTTTAGCTGAAATTATTCATTAATGAAATTGTAATAAAAAAATTTCCAAATTTAATTTGTTTTTTTTTTCCGTTTGTCTTAAATAAAGATTTTTGATTTTTGGTTTCTAACTTTTAGTGAAGATTTTTGATATTTTAAAAAACGATCAAATAAAACTGCAAATACAATTCGAAGATTTTGCACTGTGAATTATTTGTGCGGAACTTCTTGAAGATATATCCGTTTCATTTTGATATTTCGAATGATGATAATTATAGGTATCATTAGAAGCATCAATATTTCGTTTTCTACAATTAAATAAAAAATTAATTTCGAGAAAACTCGATTAATTTTTTAAATTATGGATATTGTTTTAAACTGCAATCGAATTCTAAATTAAGCAATTTGCAATTAAATGTATATTGTTTGAGAAAAATTTTGACTGATATTTTATCTAAATTAAGTCGTAATCATAATTGTGTCAAATTTTTAAACTAACAATGTTTTCAAATGTATTCAAAATCTTTTCAAACTGTTTTCAATTTCAAAGTTATTTTGATTGTTTCTATAAGGAAAAGAAAATATATAAAAGATCGAAAACATAATTGCATGCTAAGAAATTTCATATTCAATTATATATTAAGTTAAGAAATTCTAAAAATTCTATTTATATAAATAAAAAATAACAAACAAAATAGCATTGAAATAGAATTGGAAAGCTGAAACACACAAATTCTTAATTAATAAATAATTGATTCAAATTGAATTACCTATTTCGTTGTTTCTTTTTCTTCGCTAATTTAATCATTTTATTTTTAAACATATATCACACCACCTTCCTATACGTCAAAATGACTTTCTTATTTAATGTATTAATGATTTTATATAAAATTTCAGTTTTAATATGCAAATTAAATGAATTATTCAAATATCTCTTATCTTTATGGCATTTAACTAAAATTTCGAATTGATTTATTATCGCAGCACGTTATTTAATTTTATAAAATCATCCATTTTTTGATCAAGAGGTGATAAACTGTACATGGAAAGTTAAAATTACGAATGTCAGTTTCATTAATAGCGATTGGTCATCATTAATAATTAATAACAGATCTATAAATTAAGATAAATTAAATCAATCTGATTAGTTAATAGCTTAATCAGCAAGAAAGGATAAGCTAGGAGAGTAAAAGAGGAAGAACAAAAATAATGATATCAAAATTTAATGATTATGAAGAATGTTGCTTTATGATTAATAGGCAACTAATCAATTGATCTTTTTTAATTTTATTGAGCTGATAATTTCTGATTAAAACTATCAAAAATACTGCGGCTAAGAAGTACCGTAATGATTAATATTTTAAAAAAGTCTTCATAACAGTTTGATTTATAATCAAATGTTTTATTATTATCAATTGACTGATAAATAAGTTACTCATTTTCGAATATGAATGATTGAAATCATATCATTTGACAATATTTAGTTCGATAAAAAAGAGAAAAATAAAACGAAAAGTTCTAAATGTTTTCATGCTGTATTTTAATATGAGAACCATAAAAATAATAAAATACATTGATAAAAATAAACTTTTTACTTTTTATCAAAAATTGATGCCGAAATTTCACTTTTCCCGCATAATTTTGAATTTTTTTGAATGTAAATTCCACATAAAGTATATAGAAATCCTTTATTTTCTTACTTTTCTTTTTTATGAAAATATATTTTTCTTAAAGCAAATTGTTTTGACATAAACTGTGTAATCAAAAGATAATTTTGAAAGATATTTCGTTTAAATTTAAATATTTACAAACAATGAATTACAGGTGCGTTTAGATTTTATTATTTTTGATTTGTCAAATATTAGTTGATTATTTTTAATAATTCCGAATAATTTACTAATTGTTTAACAGTTAATTAGTTTATTTCTTGCTTTCCTTAAGTATAAAAAATTACTGAAAAGAAAATTTATGATTTGATAAAATTCAGTATTTTTTTTAACACTTTGAAATATATTTAATTTATTTCATGATAACTTTTGAAAAAAATGAATTCTTTTTAGTAAAATGATTAAATTATTGCTTTGATTTAGTTAACAATTTAATTATACTTTTGCTCTAGCATGAAATAAGAAGCTTTTGCATCAGTTCATTCTCCTCAAAAATTCTTCTGAATGAAATTGAAATCTGATAATAATTAAAAATTTCCTGTTCTAACAGTCGTCATTAATTATTTTTTATTCCACAATTATTGCATACTTTCAATACGATATCATAGAATTTGAAATGAATATTAACTTCGCTTAATATTTCGTTTTTTTTTTTTTGATTTAAATGTACCTAATTCATTTCCTAAAATGTTAAAATTTTGCGATTTTTTCAAGCTAATGGAGTTAAAATGAATAAAACCCGAAATGAGACCTGAATTTTTGAAATCAAATAAATTCGAACAAATTAATGCAAAAAATTGGACGAAAACTTGATTTAGTCTAATTAATAAAACTATCATATTTTAGAATTAAGTAAAAATTGAAATAAATTAATGGTTTAAAATTTAATTCAATTAAATCAATAAAATTTTTTAGAGCAATATATATTTGGATTTATATTACGGTATTATCTGTTGATGAAACAACAGAATCGTTAGCACGATTGACTTCATTTGAAGTTAATGAATTATGGAATAGATGTCGAGGTAATGGCAATGATGATTTTGACGTGGATCTTACACGTACACGTACGTCAAATTTTTCATTATTTAAAATTGCGATCAAAAATTCTCACTTAAGCATTACTAATGTATTATATTTAAATTCTGCCTTATTCGCGTCACTTATGTATATCACGTAACATTTAATATTTTAAACATATATAAGAAAACTTTTACTTGACATACGTCAAGAAATAGGTTACGTTCACATGCGATATATTACCGAATAGGTACAGAAGGATTTAATAGAAATTTGACAAATCAATAACAATGAGATTTAAACAGAAAATGGATAAATTAATATTGATTACTTTTCAATCATTCTCATCAATTGATATTTGCATATATTTGTTAAAAAAATATTATTAAAATAACTAATAAACAAATATTCATGCTGTTAATCAAATTAATTTCACGTACGTCAACGTGCTACTCGTTCTGCGATAAAAATTAATCAAGCAAATAACGTGCCACGTTTCATAATGGGTGGTATTAACGTAAAACAAACTGAAGCACCATTTGCAGTTCATTTACAATATAAAAAATATGGTATGAATCATTTTCAAATTCATTCTAATATTTATTAGCATGCAGTTGCAGTTTGCAAACCGCAAACTGCAACTGCATGCTAATTATTTATTCTAACATATGATGCATTAGCATTCAACTGAAGGAAAAATTTTTTTATTATTCCAAATTTTGTTTAGTAATTGAATTGAATAAATTGTATAAAACTTTTTCTTCGTCATTAAACCTTTAAAATAATCAATCCATTAATTACTAGTAAATCATCATTGATCAAATGATAACTAATGTCTTCGTTGAACTATATGCATATATAATCATAATTTTTATATTTTCAGCATTTAAATTCAGAAATATATACTAATATATAGATTCTTCATAAAAATACAACTTGTCGAACTTGTTTTGCATTACTTATAAATTAATATCGATTTTTTGATAACTAGTCGTTCCTTTAAATTGATGAATATTCACAAGCATAATTTTTTTTTAAATTATCATCATTTAAATTAAAAAAAAATACATTGATAGATTGTTTGTTAAAATATTACTTGTCAAATTTGTTTTGCAGCTTAATGAACTTTTTCCTTGATAACGATGTTAAATTCAGTAAATTCTGAACTTTGACCTTTTTTTTCTTATTAATTTACACAAAAATTGAAGGTATGACATTAGATTGCGCTGGTACAATGATATCTGACAGACATGTTTTAACAGCTGCTCATTGCTTTATCAAAAAAGATTGTGAACGGTATATATGATAAGCTTTTTTTTTTTTCAAATAAATTGTCATATTTACCTGAAATTTTGAAAAATTGAAAATAATAAGTCTCATTTGGAATATATTTAATTTTATTTTTAATATGAAATGATGTAATTGATTACTGTATGAATGTTGAAATTTAGTAAATTGCTAGAAATTATTAAAATTTCGCATAATTTCCAGAGGTGCATTATCCGAAATATTTGTTAGACAAAATTGGAAAGTTTATTATGGTGGTGGTTGTTTACCATTTGCTAGAGATACTTGTTCAAACTTTCAACAGATAGCACGATCGGTATATATCCAGAAGGTAATCATTGCTTATATTCATTATGCAGAAATTCAATTATAATTTAAAATTAATTTAATCTTTTCTAAATAATTAAACTTGTTTCAAACCTGATTTTAAATATTTTAAATTCAAAATTTACTTTATTTTAAATTTAATTTGTAGAAATAATTTAAAACATTCCTTATTTTAAGAAATTTTGAAATATTACATTAATACATCTGATCTCAATATATATCCAAAATGTAATCAATATTTGCTCTTTATTATTGCAAAGATAAAATTATAATTTAATGCTAAACAATTAATTAATTATTACATCAAAATTTATAACTATTTTTCGAGTAATTAAATCTACTTTTTATTCAAATTTGGATGTTTTAAGTTTTGAATCCTTTTTTTCATCCTTAAATATGATCGATACAAATAGTTTGATATGCATTTCTTGTCTTAAAAAATTTTAAATAAGAAATTTAGAAATTTTAAAATAAGATGCATTAATACTTTTTATCAACACTCTTCAAAACGATATGACAATTTATTTTTTGAAGAAAGCTTTAAAAAAGTTTCAACAAATTTAATTTATGTTGCCGTCACGTGGTTTCCGTTATTTACGTTTATTTTTACAATCAATTGTCACGTGATAGGAACGTAAATTTAATACTATATTCAAACTTTAGAGCAAATTTTTTACGTTTATCTTCATATTATTGATAAAATTATTGCAGATAGTAATTCCGGCTGATTATCTCACAGGACCCTGTTTACATAATGATATTGCTATTGTTACTACGAGATTAAGAATGGTTAATTTATTTTTTAAAAATTTAAATTAATTTTTTTCATAAATTTTTTTCAAATTTCTAAATTTTTCAAAGCTTTTTTAATTTTTATAAACTGGTTATTTTTTCTTTCTATAAATTCGATTTTTTTAACGAATTGATCTTTTTTTTAATTTCGTAAATTTGTTTAAAACTTTTTTAAAAAATTTTTTTCAAAAATTATTGTTAAATTTCCGGCACCACTTAATGCTGTTGCATGCGTTACACAACCAGGTGATATTATACCGGATACTTTTACTTTATACTCAACTGGTTCAGATCGTAAGTTTTAAATTAGTAAAATTTCATTTCAAATTTAATTAATTCAATATTTAGCGAATTTTTCACAATAAGAATTATTACTTTTCATGTAAGTAATTTTTTTTTTCTATTTCATTAAATATATAATTGTTTTCTTGAGAATTTAATAAAATTTTAAATGAATTTTATAAAAACTCAAAGTTTGAACGAATTGTTCAACCATTTGTAAAATAAAAATACAATTTTACCTTGAAAAAATATAATTTTTTACCTGAAAAATTTTTTTAGCAACTCAAATGAAACAAGTAACGTCATTAGCAAAAATAAACTTAACACGTATCACGTGTTTGCGAGAAAAGTTAATTTTTAACGATCAGATATGTACGTCTGAAATGCAAGAATCAAATATCTGTTCTGTTAGTATAAAATAAAGTTTTGAAATTTTTAGTTTTTTTTTAAATTTTAAAAAATTGAACAAAAATGAAATAAATTTTCCATAATTGTGGGATGTATTTCGAAACTTCTAATTAATCTTTTTTTTGATTTTAAAATTTAAATAAAAATTGTTCTAATTTTTATGAAATAAAAAGTAGGAAATTTTACAATTTAAAGAAATTATTTGTCAAACAGGGTGATAGTGGTTCTGGATTAATGTTCAAAACTGGTCATGGAAGATGGAATATTGCTGGAATTGCAACTGCCGGAACCGATTGTCGAATTATTAACATGGCAATTAATATGAGAAAAGGTGTTTTTAAGTTATAAATTATTTTTAAAAAAGTTTGAAATAAATTCCAATTAAATTATGTATTCAATTGCATAATGTAATTGATAAGTGGAATGATTGATGGTTTATTCATCCATTAGATATACAGTTTAAAAGATAAATAAATTTTCTGATCTTTTAATATTTCAAGAAAATTTCTGAATTTTAATAATTTTTGAGGAATTTTTAAATTTATAAAATTTTTAAATTTTAATAAATTCAATGTTTTCATTTATGATGATGATATATTTTGATATGTTGTGGAAATTCAAAGCAAAATATATATAAAGTTTGTTTAAAAAATTTGTTGGAAATTTGTTTAAATTTCAAATTTTTTAAAAAATTTTTTTAAAAATTCTTAATTTCGATTTCATTATGATTATATTTTAGCGATCGAAAAGCCAACAAATGTTGTTCAATTGGATGGAAGTATTTTCATTGATGTACGAGCACATAATGATTTTATTTGTCAATATTCTGGGCTATGTTTTGGTAAAAAACCGGAAAATCAGCCAAAAATAAAGGCTGTATTAGTTTGAAATTAATTGATAAATGAGCATGAAATAAATGATTTTGAAATAAGAATAGTTTTCGTTTCAAGAAGATACTGAAATTTTCAAAAGTAATAATGTTCGCATCCAGAAAATTCCGAAGTTTTCTCAAAGTAATAGCCTTTCATTCAGGAAGTTTTCCAGTGATTTCTAAAAGAAATAGATTTGCATCCGGAAAATTCCAAAAATAATAAGTTTGCATCCAGCAAATTTCGAATCTTGCCAAAAATGATTTGTTTGCATCCGGAAAAATCCGAAGTTTTTAAATATTAATAAGTTTGTATTCAGGAAATTCCAAACTTTTCCAGAAGTAGTAAGTTTGCATCCAGAAAATTTCAGAGTTTTTCGAAACTAATACTGTCTACACCCATGAAAATACTGTTATTTTCCAAAGCTAATAATGTTTGTATCAAAGTAAGCAATGCGATTTTTCTAATCAAAAGAGCAAAGAAATAAGATTGAATTTATCGGAAAACGAATAAAATATCTAAAAATACGAAAAAAAAGAAATTTGAAAAGAGTAAAAAAAAAAAGACAGGCGAATAAAGATTTTTCATAAATTTTATTTAAAAGAGAAAGCGCAATGTTTTCGATTTCTAACCGCTAATACAGTTGTAATTTTTTTCTTTTTAATAAAAAAATTGTAATTTTTTACTAAAAAATCGGAGAAATAATTTTTATTCGAGAAATTTCGGGATTAGTTTTAAACTAAAATGTGTTGCGATATAGAAGGAAAAAATACTGAATTATTTAATTTAAAATTGAAAAGATATAACTATATTCATTCTTTAGGAATGCATTTAATAGTTTAGCCGTAAGTCGCGACTACTGTAACTCTTCACAAGTTAGCGATTACTGTATTTCCTTAAATCCACAAGTTATTTTCATTTACATTGATACTGTGAATTTCAACAATTTATCTATCACTTTTGTTTATCACCCCAAAAACCTTTCAAATTTTATGTTAAATATGTTGAAAAAGAAATTTGCATAGCTTGAAAGAAGAAGAAAATTTAGATAATAATAATAATCATTAATTATTATCAGGAAATTTTTGCAAGGTAAAACAATTTTTTCGTAATTTAATTAAAATTTTGCAAAAATTTTGACAAATTTTTTCTATTCAAATTTCATATTTATGTTTTCTTTTCTCAAAATGTTTCTAATAAAAAAAAATTTCCAATAATTTCAACAATTTTTTTCGACAAAATTTCATCCCTCAATCTTGGCTAATTAAGGAACTAGTGAATTCACCTGAATTCTTCCTTTATTTCATATGAAATGACCTGAAATTGAATATGGAAAGTTAAGACATGATGAGGGGATTTATAGTAAATAAATAAATATTATTTTGTTGCATATATTAATGGACGCTTATGATAAATTTCAAATAATTAATTATCCATATTACGCAATTCATTAATCTGCATATTCCTCAATGAAGCTACTTAATATTACTATTACTAATGTTGTTGTTTGAATAATTGGAATTAATAATTGGAATTTGATATTTTCTATAGCAATTTATTATAATTATTATGTAATTTATTAGTATACTTATTTAATCGGAATTTATGTTTTGATAAATGAGGAATAAACAATTAACTTATTGCATAACGAAGAAAACTACTTTATGTTTTCATTTTTGCATAGCATATAAGAAAAAATGCATAAACAATAATTGCTTGAACAATAAGATAAATAATATTCCATCAATTTATTTGCTATTTTCAGCCATCAAACTGTCGATATTTGAAAAATTATCTCGTTCGTTTTTAAAGAAAAAATCTTTTTTAAATGGAAATAATCAAATAATGAAAAAATTTATTTCAAAAAAATTTTTCGTTTTTAAATTTATCAATGTTTCTTAAGAAAAATTCTTTCCTATATTTCTACACATTCATTTTTAATAAATATAAAATTTGTATCAGAAACAAAAAAATATCGCCTGGTATTTAGAATTCTTAAAAATTTTATCGAAATTTAGGTATAACTGAATATGAAAGAACAAATTCCGTCAATTTCAGCAACTTTTCAATTTTTATTTTACTTTTAATTATTTACAAAAATTTATTACTATTTCATTGTTAATAATTTGCAATTTTATGATCATTCTCCTTGCGATTGGTAAATTTCAACCTTTTTAAAATGTGCAGTTACATTCTTTCCTTTTACTAATATTTTTGAAATTTAAGAAAACTCAATTATTTCAGTCTTTCCTGAGATCATCGCTCTAATTTTCAAGTACCAAATCCAATTAGTTGAATCAAGATAGATAAAGGATAAAAAAAAAAAATTAACCAAACTTCTTAAATCATCGCAATTATTAATGCTAAATTGATTTACCGAATTAACAACTTTTTGATTAAATGTTTAAAATTATAATTGCAAATAATTCGATCCGAAATTTAAATTTTTATCGGCAACAATATTTTCTTCAAATAAATATATTAATACTAATACATTAATATATTTAATCGTATCAATTTTTTTTCCGAATATTTTTCTTGATAAATTTCGAAATTTAAAATTTCTACAATTAAAATTACGAAATTAACTTTCATCGCAGCATTTTCCTTGATAAATTTCGAAATTTATCAGCCATTAGTTTTTCTATATAACTTGAAATTATTAATGGAAAAAATAAAATTGAAACGAAAAAAGAGAAAGAATTTAGTGCTATGAAGTGTAGAATTTCTCACAATTTTCATATTTCTCATGCATATAAAAGTAATTCAAATATCGATTAATTCTATCTTTCAATGAGAAATTATTATGAAATTGAACGAATATTGTAAATGCAAACATACAAATATAAGTTTTAAAGTAAATGTAAACTTTACATACATTTACTAATATTCCACCTTGTATACACACATAGGTAAATAAAGGAAAATACATTCAATATTAATTAATGTGTTACATTTTCATGTAAATATACATTTAAGTATGTCAAACTTCAAATCGAATATCTTTGATAGAATATCTCATTTAATAATCTATGATATTTTCACGTATACAACATATATGCACGTACGTCATACGTGTATCGAATATTATTTTGTTGAACATTTTATTCCATGATGTATGATATTTTCACGTATACATATATACACGTACGTCAACTAATTGGAATATTTTTCATGAAATATCAATTTTCATTGAATATTATAGCATCATGTATATATAAATATACGTAAAATTTACATACATCATACGCGAATTCGTGAATATTTTTCATAGAATATCTTCTTTTATAAATTAAAATATTTTCACGTACGGATAGATGAACATCGTTTGTGCCAAATATTTTTTCTACAGTTATTTTTTCATAATACATTTTATTTTCATGTATATGTCTATACTTACACGTACGTCATTTGCGTCAAATATCTATGCCAAATTTTTGTTACAAATAGCGACAAATGTTACCCAAAAGGCTAAAACAAACTTTTGCGGAAAGTAAGCGTGAAACTTCGTGAAACTTTTAGACGAATCATTTTATTTAGAACTTTTACGAAATTGTCATTCATAATGGTCAGAAATATATGGTAAAAGAAAAGAAAAAAAAAAGCCAAGCCGACAACAGATGAAAGCTTTAAGAACTAGCGCATTTGATTATTTTTATATGCCGTGACCTTTAACCCCTCTTCTTGTATCAAATAAAAATCATCTAAGTTGAATAAAGTTATGAGATAATTGTAAAAATAAAGAGAAAAGGCAATAATCAGAAATTTTTGTATTACTTATGCATTTTGTTGGAAATTTGAAATTTTTGCAATAAAACAAACTTTTGATAATAAAAAAAAAAAATACACATGCAATAGAAATCTTATAGTATGAAATAAAATTTCAAATTTTGACATGATATTAACAACGACTATATATGAATTGCATAAATCTATAATTTTTTGGCCAAGGAAAAGTGATATCCTGAATTGACACAAATGGATACGGTATTTTTCCGTATACGGTATAGGTCATAGTTCAATATATTGTATGAAATAAATTAGCTTAACTGCTTATATTTTTTCTAAATTCAATTGTTTTTATCAATTTCTTCGTTTTATTTTAGGCTAATTTTATTAAATATTTCACATTCTTTGCAAATTTCAATTCTTTTAAATCATTAAGATATTATTTTCTTGAAATTCTCAGACATTTTTTCTGTCCTACATTTGAATTTGTTTTTAGATTTGAAAATTAATTACTGCTTACCGTATACTTAATGCATCATCTATTTTTACAAATATTAAGGATTATCTAAAAAATAAACAAAGTTTACATAATCTAGATGGATGCATAAAGAAGAAAATAAATAAAAGAAACTTATTCGATAGTTTAAACTTATTGAAATGGAATTAAAAACTTGATAACAAAAAAAAAATTATCTTTGGAAATTATTTTAAAAATACAATTGAGATAAAATTAGATTACATTTGAATTATTGATTATTTATTGGAAAATTTAAAATTTCAAAATTATATTTAAAATAATTAGCTTAATCCATCGAATAAAGTTTCGAGATCAATGCACATTAAAGAAAGAAGTGACAAAGCCGCTTAAATCAGGTGATATACAATGCAATTATCAATGATGATCTGATCAATAAGTAAACAAAAAAAAAAAAAGTTAAATGCAATTTTATGTTAAAAAAATGTAAACAATTTAGATGAAAATATTCCACAACAATTCCAAAAAATCATATGATTTGTTTGATAAAATTATAATAGACTGATAAGAATAGGCATAAAATGACAATCAAAAAAAAAAAAAAAAAAACGGACATAGATAATTGACCACTTTGGATAATTTCATTTACATATAAATAAAGTATAAGTCCTAAATGGTACATAAGAAATGATCATCTGAAATATCAAAATCTGATAAAAACAAATTTAATGTTAATAATTGATTAAAAATTTTAGGATTAGTAGAATTTTGAAATTTTCACAAATTTCAACAAATAAATAGAACCGTTTTTAATAATTATTGGCAAAATTTAAAAAAAACATGTAATTATCACTAGCAAAATTTAGAAGATAAAATAAATACTACTTTTATCATTGTTTAATTATCATAAATTAATTAAAAAAATATATATTAATAATAATTGAAAATTGGAACTACAAATAAAATAATACCATCAATAAACAATAATTTAAATTAAGAAATTCATATTAATAAATAGTAATTAAATTCGACCTTATCACTGTATCAATTACACAAGAATGTTAAATGAGTATGCCAAAAATTTTCAAAAACGAAAAAGTTTTTTTTTTCTTGTTTATTTTTTAAATGGATTTCAAATTATACAGTAATGATCTTCCTGTCTGCTTCCTTCTTCAAATATCCGATATCTTTCGAATCGAGCGTTTCCCGGAATTCACCATTCACCAGGGGATCATTCGAGGAATTGCGGGAATGACAAATTCGTCGACAAAATGCACAACCGCAACGAATGCAACAGAAACAGATAATCAACAACAAACCGCATAATATCTGGAATACCTTAATGATCCAAGTAATATATGTTAAGTATAACTGAGAATTAATTAAATTTAATTAACAATGTAATCAATAACTGATGTAGAAAATATTACTATTTGAGTAATAGATGTTAAATATAAGTGAAATTTTTAATCCTAATTATAACTGATAACTAATTAGTTTAATTAATTATTTGATATCTGAGTAATAGATGTTAAATATAAATGAGAACTAATTGGTGCCATAAAAATTTAAGCGAAATTTTTTAATTTTAAATATAGGTAAGAAATAAATAGTCTAATTAATTGTTTCGTTCCAGCAGACGTGAAAAACATCACTGTCTGAGTAACATTATCTTAAGAATAATTGAGACTAAATTAGTTTAATTAGCTGTTTAAATAATTTTAGGATAGGATGAAAAATATCACTCGATGATTAACATAATTAATCTAATTAATTGTTTAAATTAATTTCAGAATATATTAATTTATTATGGCATCATGTATGCATCATAAAAATCATATATTTGAGGTTTATAAAAATATGACTTATTTATTGGAATATCTGGACATAGAAAGCAATAGCATTTAAATAAATATAAACAGGATCTAATTAGTCTAATTAATTATTTGATATTTACATACAGAAAACAATCATTGCTTGAAAAATATATCTTAAGTATAGATGATTGTTGATTATTTTAATTAATTTAAATTGTTTAAATTGGTTTTAGCATATGTGATAAAAAGTATTTTATCTTATCATAGCTTTATAAAACATATGCAACTTGCATTATGCAAGCATTACACTATCACAATATCAGATAGTTCATAACATATATAGAATATAAGATAATTGATAATAATATCAGATAATTAAAAACTCATATATAGGTTTATGAAAATTTTATGCAGTTTTATCTAAAAAATATCATTTTAAGGAAAAATCTTATATAAATAGATTTAAATAACCTTTAACCTTTATCGTATATTTTGCCAGTATTTTTGACTCTGTCATTATGAAAATTATAATTATTTTTAATTTATAAAATTAAAATATTCAGATTTAAATTGGAAAAAAAAAAGTAAACAAACCAATGCAGCAATTAAAATAAATGGAATGATGCCCGTAGTGCTAATATTAATAAATGGTGAAACAACAGGTGCTTTACGTTGCATACAAATAAATTGACGTCGTTCATCGACGTCATTTCGGATCACGTACGTGGTACCACACGGTAACTCACATGCACTTTCACAGTCCGTCAAATTATCATAATGATAAATTTCTGCAAATCGATAATTTAAAAAAAAATTTTTTTCAGCAACTTTCTCACTTTTCCTTAAATAATTAATTAATTAACGAAAATAAAGTAATCGAAGTGATTAAAATATTTAAAAGAAAAAGTTAAATGAAATCAATAATGCTCCTTTTTTAACTCAAATAATTCGTACCAATCCTTTTTTTTTTTTTTTGGCGTTTTCGTAATTAAAAACGCCAACAAAAAAATGCCTCATTCTTAATTAATTAGCTAATTGCTAAATTTATTTCAAGTTTTATCCAAAATTTTCATCGTCTTTAAACGTCTTTGAACATCCTTTCCTATACTAGATATCTTGCTTGTCCTTAAAATTATATATAAAATCATTAAGATTCAAATTTTGTTTATTTCCTTCGAAATATTATTGTATATTAGATATTAAATATTGATAAAATATTTAATTGAAATTTAATATTTAATTAAAATTTATTAAAATTATTAACTTACTCATAATTCGATGCATTCCTTCACGTTCACGAGTTAAGCCATCTTTATTAGTCAACCTTCGAAAATATGATGATGACGATGATGATGATGATGATGATGATGATAATGCTGATGATGGATATTTTAAATCATAATGATCAGCCAATATAATAATAATTAGTGAGAAAAATGACCAATGTAAACATAATTTTCTTAAGTAATACATCTAAAATTTGAAATTTTCAAATATTATTGATAAAGAAAAGATAAATATTTTTGAAATGATAAAAAGAAACGCGTAATATCATTTTGAAATAGAAATAATAAACAATCAATGATAAAAACGAATGAAGAAATACATTCAACCGAAAAAAAAGACTAAAATTAAAAATAATAAAATATTGATCAAAGAATTGAACAAAAAAAAAAAAAATAAAAAAATAAAAAAATAAAATAAAATGAAAATTTCAAAGTCATATCATGCAATAATTACAGTAATTTTAATTCAATATTGCTATAATCATTTTTATTTAAATAAAAGAAAAAAAAATGAAAGATTTATGGATAATCATTAAATTTTGAATATAAATCTCAATGGTATTAAATAAGTAGTTAAAAATTCGAATAGAATTTTAAAATATTTTTATTCATTTTTTTGTTTTCATTTATTCATATTTCTTGATTTCATTTTATTGCTACAATTAAATTTATCGCAATAAAAAAAAAAAAAGAAAGATTTATAGAGAGGTAATTATTGAATTTGAACATAAATTATATCAATTAAAAATTAGAAAAAAAAATAAGATTTTGAAATATTTTGAATTTATTTTATTCATTCAAATATAATGCTTCATTTTATTTTATTACTTTAATCAAATTTATAATAATGGAAAAAGATCTATGGATAATTATTAAATTTGAACAAAAATTCAAATAATGTTAAATAATCAATTAAAAATTTGTATAAAATTTTAAAATATTTAAATTTCTTTTTATTCATTTATCTATAATTTATCATTTCATTTTATCACTATAATTAAATTCGTCACAATTAGGAAAAAAAATTGCGGATAATTACTAAATTTGAGCACAAATTTCAGTGATATTAAATGACCAATTGAAAATTTGGATAAAGTTTAAAAATTAAAATTTGAATTGATTTAACAAGAAGAAATTGAAATAAATAAACCTATGCTCGTTCGTTTCACTATCTCATTAAATTATCCATCAACCTTTTTGAAGCAATAAAAAAAATGAAAGCTTAAAAGATTTATATGTACAACTGACGATAACTCTGATAACTATGATAAGCTCAGAAACCGAAAATGACATTTCTTTTCTTTCTTTTTTTTTTCTTGATTGATATTTTTCTTTTAAAAAGATGAAAATAAAAAAAGATGAAATATATCTTTTTCCATTTTTTTTTCTCGCAAGAAAGATTTTATCATTAATATTAACATCAATAATATGATTAATATTATTATCAGTATTAGTGTTAATGGTATTATCAAAATATTAGCATCAGTGATTATTGTTAAAAATTAGCTACAAATTTTTGATTAAAAAAAAACGAAAAATTACGATAAAAATTGGACAAAATTAGTATTATCACTATTATTATTATTTTATTATTATTATTAATTATAAATTAAAGGTCAAAAAAAAATATTGTAATAATATTTTATGAAGAGATATTCGTTTATTGTTGAAATCTTTCCACTTCGTTAGAAATAAAAAAAAAAAAAAAAAGCAATTAAATAAATTTCATTTCAATACTAAATAAATTAATTATTCAGAAAAAAAAAAACTTTAATTTGAAAATGTTAATTCAACTAAAAATAATGACCGAAATTTTGAATAAAATAAACGATACAATCTAAAATTAATCAATTAGCAATTTGAAAATTTCTAAAATGATAAAATCTAAAATTAATCAATTTGAAGGAAAAAAATTAAGTTTAAATACTTAAAACTTCTTTTAATTGATTACTATTTTAAGTATATCAACTAGATGACTACAATTTTCTTTTCAGTTGTGATTATCATTCGTATTTAGATCATCCGACGTGGCAATTATTTGATCCATTTTCATAAGTTGAATATTTTGTGACACATATTGAACTGTGTAGATTGAACTTTTCGAAAATAATTTACAATAATGTTCGGTAAATCATTTCCATTCAATTCAAATTATATCTATTTTATTGCCAGCTTAGCTAAAGACTAATTCAGAAAATTATTGGGTCAAATGTATTAACAAAAAAGAAAAATAAATTATTCATCGATCAGTTTTTTTTTTCTTCGTTTAATAATATTGTGAGAAAAAAAATATCAAATTCAAAGAAAAAAAAATTGTTTAAATTGAAAAAAAAGAAAAGAAAAGAGAAAATGAAACATAAATTTGTAATGAAAATTAAAATATTGATGAAATAATTCACTTGAATACTCGTTAAGATGAAAAATAAATGAGAAAAAATTGGAATTAAATTGATTGAAATTGAAATTAAACAATTTACAGAATTTCTTTTCGCAATATTATCGAAAAATAATTCATTTATTTATTTATACTTTTGAACAAGAATATACTGGAAATAATTATTTTAATTTATTGAATACATTTCTTTCGTTGTTTTATTTGAAACTAAAATATATTTAATAGCAATTGGAATTAATTCTGCAAAAATTAAAACTTTTGAAAATTTTCATCTGTTAATTTATTCTAAATAAGTTAATTATTTTGTACGTCTACTGTTAACAAGAATATATTGGAAATAATTTGTTCAATTTATTGAATACCCTTCCTTTCATTATCTTATTGAAGGTTATGACAACAATTAAAATTGAATTTACAGAAATATAAATTTTCCAAACAATTTTTTTTCTTTTCATTGCATTATCAAAAAAAAAATCATTTATTTGTTTTATATTCTTTAACAGGAATATATTGGAAATGATTATAGAAAACAAGAGAAGGGTAAAATTATTTACTTATATTTATGTAAATATTTCAATATTCATCCGACAAAATGTGATTTTATTTTACACGAATTTACAAATAACCAATATTAATATCATTTGATTTACAACTTTAGATAAAAGAAATTTGGAGACGCACAAAATCAGCATGACTCCGCGGAATATAACACCGCGGGAATATGATTCCGCGGGAATATGACTTCACAGCAATAAATCTCAGCGGGAAGCTACAGCTATTCGAAAAAGTAAATATTCCCGGAATAATTGCAGAAAATAAATGATGGTATTATTATCATAATTTTTCCTCTTTTCTTCCTGCTTCAATATAATTATTAATTTGAATCATGATTACACTATTTCACTTGCTTCTAGGGTTAAAGGTCAAACTAAATTATCTGTTATCAATAATTAATGGGAATATTATTTTAATGAAAAATGAATTTTAAATGGTATGATGAATTCCTTAATTCATTTATAGAAAATATAAAGTACAGTCATGATAACATATGATAATCATTGCTTGATAGTGCAAAAGTGATAATGAGTTTATAAAATTGCTAACTTAATAATTGAAATTTATTTTCGAAAAAAAAAGTGCAAATTTACAAATTTGAATTCAATATGAGAAAAAAACAGAGATATAATTAACTATAAATAAGTTAAACTATTCTTTGATCTATGAATAAATAAATTGGCAAAAAAGTCGAATAAATATATTATGATAATTAAATTTTAATACGATGTTTTGGATACTGTATTTCTGAAAATTTGAGCGCATCAAATCGGTATAAACCGAATTTTGAAGCATAATTACATCAAACTGATATATCTTTAATTCCAATATAGTTACATCAAACTGGTCCATCTCGAGTTTCGAGATATGCCGTTCTGATGCAACCATTTACATGAAATAAAATCATGTCAAGGTGATATAACTCGAATAAGATGATTTATCTGGAATTATCAAAGTGATATATCTCGAATTGAGCATGATTAAAATCAAATTGATATATTGTGAATTTCAACAAAACATTCGTGTTTATTATTCTTTATTACTAGAAAAATTGTCGAATTTTATAAGAAAGGATGAAAATGAATTAAATGTTTTTATAAAAATTAACAGAAGCTCTAGAAGCTTTAAAAAATTGTAAATTTAAAAGAATGCTGATACAAAAATAATTACTAGAAAGAATTCCAAGAATAATTTATTTCAATTTAAAAGATAAAAAAATATTTTTACAATATTTTTGTTGATAAAATAATAAAAGCAGATAATATCGTTGTATTAATCCTTCACAAATGACCTTTCACATCAAACTAGTAAAATCAAAAATTTGAGTATTATATAATAATTAACATCAAATTAATATAATTAAATCAAACTAATTTAAGAAATCATATCAAATCTGATATATTCCGAATTTTAAATATAAATATTTTAAATTTTACCAATTTTCTTTTTTCTTTTCTTTCTTTCTTTTTTTTTTTCTTTTTTTTGAATTTATCATTTCTAACTTGCAAAACCTTCACCTCAAATAAATGCATGCATGCATCATTTAATTCAAAAATACCTGAATATAAATGCACGCATGCATGCATGCATGCATGCATGTATCATTTTCAAATCAAGGCCAACCTGATTTAATGGCTTTTTCCGTTTCCGGTACTATCACTTGACGAAAAATGACAATGACACAAATTGAAGCAATTTGTGATTGCCATAGAAAATCATATCTTAAAAATATATTTGCAATAAAAAAAAAAAAAAAAAAAAAAAAAATTACAAATTTAAAAAATAATTTCCACAAAAAAAAAAAAACTGAAAAAAAGAATCATTTTTTAATTCGCAGTGATTATTTCCTTTCTTTAAATCCGAAAGGTATATAATGTGACAGGTTATGTTCAGGAAAATTTAAAAAAAAAAAAATTGGAATTAAAAACCAATTTTTACTAGAAATAGAAATATAATTGAAATCATTTGGGGAAATTCAAAAAAAAAAAAAAAAAAACAATCGTAAAAAAACGGAAAAAAGTTGCCAAGAGTCATAAACTACCAGATGTATCTGGTGATGAGTGAAACAAACAAAAGAAAAAAAAAGGTTGAAATAACAATGATGCTTGGGCTCATTTTATCGATTCAAATTTAAACTCATTTTATCGATTCAAATTTAAACTCATTTTATCGATTCAAATTTAAACTCATTTTATCGATTCAAATTTAAATTCATCATTTTATCTTTATTGTTTATTTAAAGTATAAATTTGCTAATATGCTTTAAAAAAGACAAAAATTTTTTTTTTGTTTTGAAAAAATTTCAAAAATTTTTCTTTATAAATTAAAAAAAAATTATTTTTTATTTTTTTTTTTTTTTGTAACTGATATCGATGTCAAAAAAAAATTTTTGAATTTGAAATATATTCGAATTTTGGTGAGAATTTAAACAAACGTTTAGTTATTTTATAAATTAAGAATATAGCTTAATCGAAAAGATAAACAAATACAATGATGAGACGAATATCTGATAATTCCGGAAATTGCGATTAAATTCCAATTCCAATCGAGAAAATAAATGAATATAAAAATATTAATATGCAGTTATTTCTCATAAATTATCAATTTAATCTAACCGGAAAGATATACGAATATAAGAAATGCTAGTATTCAATTATTCCGAATAAATATCTAAATTTAGTCTAGTCGGAGAAATATAGAAAGAAAATGATGAAGTTATTTGATTATTTCAGTAAAATAAGAATATAATATAAACGAGAAAATAAATAATTATGAAATGATTACATGATTATTCCGTAAATAATTATGAATGAAAATCTAATTGAGAAAATTAAGTATAAAAATTAATTTATCGGGAAATTAAATGGAAAATTAAACGTAATAAAATTAGGAAGAAAAATTTGTTATAAGATTATGATATGATTGTTAGCTCTTCGAAAGTAACAAACGAATAATAGCAGTAGTGGATAGGCGAATGGATGAGTGATGATGGATAGCAGAATGGACATGAGGAAGTGGACAACAAAATAAACATGAAAAGTGGACAGCGGACTGGACATGAGAAGGTGGACAGCGGAATGGAAGGTAGAAGGTGGACAACGAAATGGAAAGGAGGTGGAGAGCGGAATGGACATGAGAAGATGGACAAGGGAATGGACATGAGAAGATGGACAGCGGAATGGACATGGGAAGATGGACAGCGGAATGGACATGAGAAGATGGACAGCGGAATGGACATGGGAAGATGGACAGCGGAATGGACAGGAATAATTTTGATTGGAAGAATGATTGAACGGAAAGTGGAGAAAAAGTAAGGGAAGGATCATTTTTGGATGATACGATGTCGTTTTATTTACTTTTCCTTTTCGGGATCATTAAAGCATCGAAAGGATCCATAATTCACCAGTTTATCGTCTAATTCTCCACAAAATGCTAAAACTCTCAGTCATTTTCTTCATCTCTAAATCAATTATATGAAGCTAAAAGTTAGTAAAGATATTATGTAAATAAAGAATTATTTGAATTAGAGCTAAAGAAACCCGTATTATAAAAAAGTACCATCATTACATTTGCACGGGTCAATGGTAAGTTCAAGATAAAAATTCTCAATGATTGCAAAGAGCGGGGTGAGTGGAAAAGGCGGGGGATGAAAAAATGGTAGAAAATAGGTAAAAAGTGGGTAAAAATTGGGTAAAAAGTGGGTAAAAAAGGGTAAAAAATGGGTAGAAGTAGGAAATAATCAGTAAAATACCAGAAATTCGATCATTTTTTTCTATTTCAAATAATCTTGATCTTAATCTTAAATCTTTTATCCATTTTAATATTTCAGGAGAATGGGATTTACTTGCTTCCAATCTTTTTTTTTTCTCTTTCTTTCATATTTTAATAGTAATAATATTACTGTTAGGACATAAATTAGTTTAATTATTTAATTATTAGAATTAAAAAAAAAAAAAGTAGTGCAGCCAAATGATAAATTAATTTTTTATTAAATTTTTCGAATTGAAAAAAAAAAGAAATTTCCATAAAATAAAATATCAATTTTTATGAGTTTTAATTCCTTTTTCTGCAAGTTTTAGTTTTTTTTTCCTCATTTTACCTCCGAATTAAGTAAAATTTCCAAGAGCTACTTATCATGTAGAAAGAAAATAAAATCTTTCAAATAAAATTTATAACTATCGATAAAACGAACCTTAAGCGCAATTGAATGACCACAAAATTAATCGTCCGAAATTTGAATATTAATTATAATATTATTGAAAAATAATTGATAAATCAAAATAAGATGAACAAATTACAATAAAAATAGATTGAAAAATAGGGGAAAAAAAAAGTAAATCAAATAAATTTTAATAATTTCTTAGTAAAAAATATTTATTTGATTAGTGCGAAAGTCATCAAAAATACATAATATATATTTCAATTTTAAATTTATTATAATATTTGTTTCAAATATGAAATGAAATTGAATTAATAAGAACAAATATGAAAATTTTCAACATACAAGTTTATGTAAACATTCTTGAAAAAATATTAAATAGTCAAAGAATTCATTTTCCAAATAATCGTTGACCTCAACTGTTAAATTTAATCTTATCAGCGCATCTTTCAAATAGTCTTATTTGAAAGTTCATAAACAAATCTTAACATTTTCCACTTTACATAAATAATTTTAGCAAATTTATATTAAGTGAATTTTTTCCAATCTTTTAATTATTTTTCTCTTTCTCATGCATAAATTCTTAATTAACAATGATAATGTAGATCTACTTGAGGGGAGGTCAAAGGTTAGCAATCACAAATAAGTCCATTTATATTGATTAAATTTTGTTGTAATTTGTTGAATTTAACAAAATAAAAGTTAAATTTCAAATTACCATCAATAAATTCACGAAATGGGGTGAATCGTTGAAATAAAAATGAAGATCAAATGCATAAATCGATACTTTAAGTATGTAATACTATCAGTTAAAAATTTAAATTAGATAATTTAAATTAATACTAAATTAGATAAATGACTAATAAATTATAATTAAAATACGATTTCTTTATTGTAATTACAGCTTAATTATAATTTTCATTTCGAAAACTACTAATCTATCAGCAGAAAAATTTTCGAAAATCTCAAAAAAAAAAATTATCCTAATACAATGAACTGCATAAAGAAAAAGACGAGCACTTCACTATCAAATCAAGTACAATAAAGGGGTCAAGGGTCATTAATTGGGATTAAAAGAGACCGCAATACTCACATTGATAAATCCGCTAATCCAACTTTTTAACTTATCCATTTTTAAAACTATTACTTGCTAAGCCAATGATTACTATTTTGAAAATGGAATTTGCAAAATTTGAAAATTTTGAAAAAACTCTAAAATCATCGCTAAAAAAAAAAAGAAAAAACTCAATCATCGTTAAATAAGAGATTATAAAATCGAAACAATGAACTAAATTTCTCCAACTTTAAAATTGACTTCCCATAATAATTTCTGAAATGGGAAAAATGATATGACAATATTTAATATGAAATTACATTATAAGCAAATAGCATTGAAATAATAAAAATCTTTTAAAAACTAACTTACTTAAACTTAACTTTCATTTTATATTTTCATCAAAAAACTAAAAAATGACTGTAAAACTTTTTCATAAGTTTAATTATCATAATTTTAATTAAAGTTCGAATTTCTATTGAAATACATTAAACAGTTGTGATTTTTTTGAATTAAATTGTTTATAAAAATTTAAAAATTTTGAAAAATTTCAAATAATACTTCAATATTAGACTGATTGCTGAAACTAATCATATGATTAAAATATGAGTGAAGATTGACATGATGGCTGCAAAAAGAAAAATAAGAATTGATCGAATGATAAACATATGATTACTATTATCACTTGAAATGCTTATTTATTTTATTATCAGCATACTTTTATCACCCAATTTATCATGATTATCATTTGCTTACAATAATCAGCAGGCGTTTTGAAAATGAGCAAAATTACCAAAGTTAGGGCAATATGGGGGGACTATTTCTCTAAAATTAACTCTTATCAATGAGTAATCATCAAGGTAAGATATGATAATAATGAAATTTATGCAAATACCGACCTGATTTATAAATTTTTGACTTTATTAGCTACCTAGAATAAAAATTTAGTGGCAAAGTAAATAAATTATATATTGTTATCTTAATTTTTGCATTTGAAATTAACATCACTTTAAAAATTTCGATTGTCAAAAATACTTCAAAGAGTGAAAGTGATATTTTTTATAATAAAATAATGATCATAAAGATGATGATAATAATGATAATGATAATGATAAAACATGATAATTACATGAATTAGCAATAAAAAGTTGTCAAAAAAGAGATGGTGAATGAAGTTGACAAAAATGTTACATGGATGAAATAAACTGATGAAATTATTTTTGTATAAAAAATATTTCCGCAACAATTTGTTGATTTATTATATTAATTTTAAATTTAATTTATAATATGAAAGAAATTCAGTTTCTTGCAAGATATTTAAAGGCCTTTTGTTTTTTTTTTTTTTTTTTATAATTTGTATCATAATAATGACGTGTGTCATCAAAGTTATGCAAAAATTTAAATTTTATTTGAATTAAAAATAAATTTTATACACGAAATTTGAATTAAACAAAAAAAATAATTAAATAAATAATTGTATAAGCAAAAATGTTAGTTTCAACAATAAAAGCGCATTTTAAGGATGAAATAATCGAGACAAATTAGAAAGAATGACATCTGTCAATTATTATGATTGTACTTCATAAATTACAGTAATCCTTTCAGCAATTAATTGAACTTTCAGAATTTCAAATTTCAAGTAAGGATGGATCAATATTATCATCTAATCGTACATCGAGGTAGAATCGCTTTTTATCCCAACAAATAATTGAATTAATATTTATATCTAAACTTATCAACAATTTTTATCGACAAGAATTGATCGATATGCTTATCATACATTGATCAGAGTATAATCAATACATCATCACGATGAATAATTCAATCAATATTTATATTTAAATTATCAAAAATTGATTAAAGCTCCAGAATTTCTTGATAATAATCGATCGAGACAACCATTATAACATGCATCAAGAATTAAAAACTAATCATATAAATATATATTTCTATATATGAAATTTGTATCAGAAAAAATTATATTATCACAGTGAATAATTGAATCATTATTTGTATTTATTATACATATATAAATGAATTTTTGAATCAAATATAAAATTATATTATTTCGGTGAATAATTAAATCATTATTTATATTCAGTTCTATCAAAAACAAATTAAAGTTCAGAATTTGTCGGTGAAAATAAATCGATATAGCAAGCATATCATAAATCGGAGCATAATCAATGGATTGGTGAATAATTGAAGAAATACTTATATTTAATCTTATCAAAACTGATTTTAGCTCTGAAAATTTTATGGATAAGAATGGATCGATATGACTATTATTCCATGTATCCTAATGAGTAATTGAATAAATATTTATATTAAAAAGAATTAAATATAAGAAATTAAATACAATCAAATACAATCAAAAAAAAAGATTTTTTTCAGTAAGAATTTTGATTTATATTTATTTATATTTTCATTGCAATAGAAAGGGAAATTATTTCTATGCTTTCTTTGAATTTATTTAAGAAAATAAAAAATGAAAAATTTATTTTCGTTCAATTAAAGAAGTTGTGAAATTTGAATAATTGATAATTATTTTTTTTTTTTGATAATTATATTTTTTTTTGTGAAAAATAAAATTAATGCAAATTTCTCATTTAAAAAGAGAAGTTGACCTTTGACTCCGTTTTTTTTTTCGTTTTTTTTTTCTTTTTTCAAGGCTATTAAAGGAATAAATATCGATTGCAAATTAATGTCTTTTTATTATTGCACAAGTAAAATTCAAAAAGCCTGAAGAACTTCGCTTTTTCTATCGAAGAAAAAAATTTAAAAAAAGTTAGAAATTTTGAAAAAATCATTCACAATTTTGTTATAATTAAACTAAAAATATAAATAGTTTTTGAATTAATTCAAAAAAAAAAAATCAATTACGGAGATATTTTAAAATGAGGCCTATTTTCGGAATTTAAAAAATTTCAAAAATTACTCATATACCAGTTCTAATAATTGAAACTGAACAAGAGAATGACAAATTTTCCTTAAAAAATGATTTAAATATTTAATTTTTATTTGGTGCTTTTTTAAATTTTTAAATTTTATCGAAATTATTGTTATTAATTAGTGCTGTATTAATTAATTCGTAAAATAGTACGAAAATTTTGATAGTCTAATCTTTTAGTTATGATATCATTAAATTTTGCTCTAACTAATTAGTTAAAAAAATAATTTGAAATTTTTTAGATAAAAGAAAGAAAATCAGTGATGAAATGCAAAAAGATATACCAATCTGTCTTTTTCAAATTTTTCAAATATAATTTTTTTTTTTTTTAAATTAATTTCAATTTCTTTTCTTTTCTTTAATCCTCGTTCTTCCCATTTTTTTTTATCTTCATTCTTCTTCTCCTGCTTGATAAATCAAATATTATCATTATCAGCAATTTATAATCAATTTATACTTCAATTTATAATCAATATAAAGTATAAACTTTGATTGACGGAAAATATTACTCATATACTGGAATCAAATTTCAAATATTATTGAGTAAATACCGAAAAAAAAAAAAAAATCACAATATATGCAAATATAATTTCCCTGATTTCCTATTTCAAGAAGCAATTTAGCACAATTATTTTTAGAAAAGAAAATTAGATTTCTTTTCATTCTTCTTAAACAATTCAATATTTCTTCTTCTTCTTTATTTATCAATGAAAAAATGATGATTGAAAAGATGAAAAGTTTTTAAAGCCAAAAAAAAAAAAAAAAAGAAAAGAATGAATGAATGAATGAATGAAATTGAATTTTTCAAATGATGATGACAAAGATATATTCGAAAAAAAGAAAAAAAAGAAAAATTTAATTAAAGTAAGTAATTATTTATGCTAAAAATCAATCTTTTTTTTTTCCTTTTTCAAAAGGAAATAAAATGAAAAAAAAAAAAAAAAAAAAAGAAAGAATGATAAACGAACAATGAATTATTTCATTTTAACCGTTTAATTCACACTAATCTTTTTCACATTTTTTTTTTTTTCTCCACTTTTTCAACCTTTTTTTTTGCAGCATTTTTCCAATCATTTTGCAGCTAATTCGAAAGTATTAATTTTTTATAAATATTTTCCCAAATGTATATCATGAACGAATGGAAATTCTTTGCATGATTGATTTTAAAACAAAAAAAAAAAAGCAAAAAAAAAAAAACGAAAAATCGATAATAAATATTTCTTTTTTTTTGCTTGAAAAAAATTGAATGATTTTTAAATATTTAAAAAAAAATTGAAAGTAGACTAAATAAATTTTCTTAAATGAGATCAAATATTTTTTTTGCAAAAAAAATTATTCTCGATTATTAGTATTTAAGTGGTTTTTTTTCAGTTATTACACATACAGAAATGCATAAATCAAACCAATAATTATAAATATAACCGCGAAGGAAAAAAAAAAAAGAATTGAAATGCTAAAAAATGAATAAAAATGAAATTTTATCGCAACCAATAAAAAAAAAAAGAAAAAAACAAATTTCGAAAGCAATAAAAAGGAAAAAAAATTGTTGAAATGAAAAAAAGCTTTTACTCAAATTAATCAATCATATTTATGTGAATTTTTAATTGGAAATTGGAAATTAAATGGAAATTCAAGATTGATAAATGAATCGCATTAATTATCGAAATTAAAAACCAAGCAAAAATAAAAATTGGCTCGAAGAAATATTCCATATAAATTGAACAGGAAATTGAAAACACATAAGAATTCGAAATTGACTCGACTAAAAAGCGCGTTTTTAGAGATTTAGGAATTTTGATTAAAAAAATAACAAACATTTTAAGAATAGTTTGAAAATTTTTGAACAAAAATAAAACTTTTTTTAAGAACATAATATAAAGAAAAAAAAAGTGGTAATTTGGGGTTTTAATAAAATGCAACGAAAAATTGTAACTTTTGAATTGATTATTTTTTTTTATCAATTTTTAACAATTAAATTGTTAATATTTTTTATCTATTCAATTAAAATATTGGCCATTTTTTTTGGCAAAATTTAAATATTCGAATTGTTAGCAACGGTAACTTAAATAAGTGTTTCAGCAATATGTATAATTTCAAAGCTTTTCCAATTTTCTGGATTGCATAATCCAGAAAATCCGGAAAAGTTATTAGATTCTAATTAGAAATTAAAAATTCTACATTTTGAACGAATCCTACATATTTGTTTTTACACATACATATATTTTATTTTGATGAGCAGTTATCAAATAAAGTTGAATTAAGCGAAAGTTGACTAAAGATCAAGTTCAATTATGCATCTAGCTAATTAAAACTTAATTAGGCGTGAATTTTTGAAAAGTTTTCAAGTTCAATAATTTATTGTACTTTAGAAATAATGATGAATATGATAAATTATGAATTGGAATGGTAAATTGAATGACAATTGGTTGTATTGTTGATGGTACCATTAAAATTTCCAAACAAGTTGTAAATAAAAATCAACTTGAATTATGCATTCATCCAATTCCATCGATCTTTACATTTGCATTTATATTAAAAATTAGCATAAATGAATGTGGTAAATATTACTATTATTGTAGAGGTTAGAAAGTTTATAACCTTCAAAACCAATAATTTTAAATTCTACACTTATCCAATTCTTTAATTATCTCTTATTTATACATTTTAATTTTACCGAATTACTTGTATTTATATATTCATATATATTTACAGATTATAACGTACAGAATTACTTAAATTATTTCAATTGGAATATATTTATTAATAATGAAATACAGAATTACCTGAAGATACATAGCATAAAATTTAGAGGGACAAAATTTGATACCTTCAAATATTTTGTATGCAATAATCAATAAATGTAGTGAAAATTTTGAAAGGATTTTGTGAAAAATTCTACTAAAAATTACAAAATAAAAGTTTGCAAAGTTGTAATAAATTAAAGAACTGGACAAAGAATTGTTAAATATTTGAAAAAATAAAATTAAAACTAATAGCATCTGAATGAAATGAAATTGAAATGAAATTAAATGAAATGAAAATTCAGAACAAAATCGAATTAACTCATTGTAACTGATTACGTCATTTTACGTCGAATTTTAATTTCATAATTTATTGAACTAAAATAAATGACATGTTTTTCTGTAACTTTACGTATACTTTTTCAGAAATATTCAAATTTTAAAAAGATTTTATTAATTTTATTTAAAATTGCAAAATAGAAGTTGTTTGTAAAATTGCAAAAACATAGATTTACTTAAAAATTATATTTCGAAAAAAAAAAATGAATTTAAACTATTTCAATTACGTCATCTTGCGTCAAATTTAATTTCTTGATTTTTTTTAGTGTCCATTCGTAAATTTATTTATTTATTAATTTTTCATTTGTTTAAAAAAAAAAAAAAAAAGTGCAAAGAAAATGAGATTTCTTTAATCAAAAGCAATCGCTTAAATATTAGAAAGTTTCAAAATGTAAACGATGGAAAAAAAGTTTCCATTTTCAATTGTTTGAAGTTAAACTAGAATAAATTAATTATTATTTTTTATAAATATATATTTGAAATTAATATATTTTACTGAATTATTTCTTATTTTTGCAAAAACGTTCTTTTTTTTTTTTTGAATTAGAATTTTTTTCAAACTTTTTCTTATAACCACACAAAATATATAGTTATGAATTAAAATTTATCCAAATTATTTATCTGCATAAATTTTTCCAATTGTTTTTTCATATAACTATGAATTTTGAAACAAAATTTCATTTTACATAATATATATATTTTAAATTGAAAAATTTAAATAATTTATTTCAAAGTAAACGTGAGTTTTTAAAAAAAAAAGTTGGATTAAAAATTTTTTATTATAACATTAAGATTATTGTATGCATTATTGTCGTATTAATGGAAGTTATAATGACTTGTTATAGGAAATGAAAAAAAGAAATTGAAAAATGAAAGAATGAATTATTTGAGTCAAAAGATTGGCACAACCAGGAATGGTACCTGTGGTACCATATACAGGTAACAATTATGGTGTTTGTCATTTAAGGATAACCAACCACAAGTAATGGGTTCATTTTGGTACACCAAAAGGTCAAGGAGAGAATTGTATTTTTGCATATCAATAAGATTGGCTGATCGTTAATGTTTATAATGAAGGAAAGGACAGAAAAATGGTTTTGATGGAAAAATTGAACTTACTTTTATGCAAAATTTGGAGCCTAAAATTGATTGTAAAAGATTGAAATGATATGAAATCTAAGAATGATTTAAAAGATTTAAAATCTAAAAATGATTTAAAAACGCTGATTAATTATTTCAATTTTGATTTATTACTAATACTAGTAATTGATTTAGTAAAACTTTTTAGCTATTTCAATTTTTTTTTTTTTTTTTGTTTCAAATTCAAATAAATGAAGTACTAATATCAAAATTAGTGAAATATGTTGAAATTGAGTTAATAAATATTAATTTATCATATTTTTTCCAATCTTACTAGCATCAGTACAAGTGATATATTAAAATCGAAATAATAAATATGAATTGTTATATATTATTATAACTTTCAAATAAATTAAGTGAATGAAAAATAATTTGTAAAAAAAATACTTAATTTGAAGAGAAAAAAACGAAATTCTTTTGTATGTATTTAATATTTTTTGAAATGATAATGAAATATGATCCTTTATCATTTCAGTTTTGATATATTATGATAAGTAATTTATCAAAATTCTTTTTCATTTTCAGGCATTTAATAATTTCGCTTTTCTTAATGAAACATTATGCATATTATTCCGATATAATATATTCAAGTGATTGATTATTTAATTAAAAAAAAAAAGAAAAATGAAAAAAAAACCAGATGGCACAACACATTTCTAGAAATTGAATAATCCTTTTCATTTTTCTCTTGTTACAACATAATTTAACCAATATTAAATAAATGTAATTAATTACTATTAATAATTTATCGATGTAATTTATCATTTTCAATATTCTTCAAAAATTGAAAATGATATATTATTGAAAAAAATGTGGAATGGAAAAACAAAAAAAAAAAAAAAGAAATTGAAGCAATATTCGAATAATAATTAATGGCATAGAATTATATGCCAAATAATGATATTAGGAAATGAGAAATGAAAAATTACTTTTTTCTATGAAGGCAAAAAATAATAGATGGAAATTATATAATGAGTTTTGGGAGAAAAAAATTATTTAATCAATATTTGAAATTGAATCAATGCAAATAAAATATAAGTTCCATTCGATAATTTCATCGATTTAATATATAAAAATTTCATTTATTATCACAAAAATTAATTAATTAGAACTATAATATTTTAGCTTTTTTTTTTTTTTTTTTTGAAGTAAGAGCCAATTTTTTAAATCAATATCGAATAATTAAATACTTAATAATATTATATATATTGTACAGATTAAAATTTTCAAATTAAAGAAGAGAAAAATGCTAACTTGTTATTGTTTTCGAAAAAAACTATTCGTTTTATTGACTTATTTATTCAGTTACAAGCAAAAAAAAAATATTCATATAAAAAATGTACTCGGAAAAATATTTATAGATAAAAATACTTATTTACAAAAAAATACTTACATGTACTCAAATTACTTAATTATCGTATTATCATAAAAATGAGCTTAAACAAATTTTAGAATAGTATGAGAGCTTTTCTTCTTAAAATATGAGCTAGCTTTTTTCCATTATTATCATCAACAACTAATTAAATATTTAATAATATGTAATTAGGTAATTTGAGTACTTTTTTTTCTACAGATAAACAAATAATTTTACAAAAACAATAATAAATTAACTTTTTATTGTTTTTTCTTTTACCAATGATGAGATGATAATGATGATGATAATGATTATGATGATAATGATTGTGATGATAATGATTGTGATGATAATGTTATGATGATAATGAATGATTGTAATGATGATGAATGGAAAATATTGGGAAAGGTTAAAGGTTCCCAGCATAATTCATAGTTATTTGACTCTTATCATCTATTGCAATCCAATCATAAATCTATTAGATACAATTAACGATCAACGACAGACAGGTAACAGGTAAATGTATGTGTGTGACCCATTGATGATAATTCCTATTGAAAGTTTCCATGAATGCTAAAAACGAAAAAAGAAAAATTAATCTAAAATTTTATGCTTCACTGACCATAACTTAATGGTCACTCGAAAGATCAATGAATGAAAGCAATGCAAAATTAGCATTAATTTAATTAAAAAATTGTTTAAAAAAAAGTGAAAATAATGATTCGTCTTAATCAAATGACAATTTATGTAATCATAATCATAAATATTATATTATGTATTATTTCGCATATAAAATAAATAAAGATGCAATTGATAAGATAAAATTGTGATTTTTTTCTTTTTTTTTTTTTTTTTGGAAAATAACTAAATTCTTGTAAAAATTTAAAAAAATAGTTGAAATAAAAACAAAAAAAAAAACATTTATTAGAAAGAAGCATTAATCATTATCTAAAAATTTAAAAAACAAGAAAAAAATATATCGATGTTTAAAAAAAAAGAAACAATCATTTCAATAGTACAATATTGTTTAAGAAAAAAAACAAAAAAAAAAAAAACAAATCGATATCAGAAAAAAATTTGATTAGAAAAAATCGATAATATCGATATAATCGATATTCTATTCTTAACCATATATGTATATTCTATAGACGAATATTTTAATGATAATGATAATTTTTAGTAAAAATTATAAACATTTACAATAAAAATGCTAACATTTTATTCATTGAAAAGTTGTTTTGTTTTAGCAAATTATGAAAGATTGAAACGATTTCATGAATTAATTAACTAATTAATTATCATTTTTATTAAATATTGTGATAAAGAGAGGAGATAAGATAAGAAAGGAAAAGAGAGAAAAAATCTGAAGAAGTTTATTCGTTATTAGTTAGAACAATATGAACTTTTATCGATAATTGAAAAGATAAAAAATGAGGAGATGTTCAGGCGGATAAGTATCACTTTCTCCTCCTTTTTTTTTGTTTTCGTTTTTTTTTTTTTTTTAATTTAACAACTGTGTTTAAATTGTTGATAAAATTTTAAATCGTAGGAGAGAGAGTGTGAGTGAGAGAGAGAGAGAGAAAATGAAGGGAAAGAAAAGTTGTGAAGATTTTGAACTTCAAATAATTAAAACTTTTATTGATTGAAATTTGATAAAAACAAAAATTTCAATTAATTATCCGCCACTTTTCTGATTGAACAAAAAAAGATAGCAAAAAAGAAGGGAAAATTTTACAAACAAATTCAAAAATTGAAACTATTATCAATTATTCATCTAATTTTTTGAATAGTAACAAAAAATTTTTTTGGAATATGAAAAAAATTCCGTGACAAGGAAAAAATAAAGCAAAAAATGATTTCACAAGTATTAAAATTGAATTTTTTATTAATGATTATTTGATTTCCGGGTAGTGAAAAGGATGGAAATTTTGGAATAATGAATAAAAAAAAGAAAAAATTTTTCTAAGAGAAATTTTGGAATAGAAAAAATTCAAAGAAATTTAAGATTAGAAAAAATTTTTCTTAGATTGAAAAAAAGATAGAATATGAATAATAAGCGTTTCACAACTTTCCATTTCGCAAAAATAATTGTTCAATAAGGAATTTTCCAGAGAAACTTGGAATTTATTAATTTATCAAAATATGAATCAATTTATGAAAATATTTAATTTCATGAAATTAAATAAGCATTTTCTAAAGTCAAGCAAACAGCAATAATATAGTAATTATGATAAGATCAAAAAAAGAGGAGCTAATTAAGTTAAGATTTAATTAAATTCATAACTTTTGAATAGAAGATATTCAAATCCATCGGAAATATAGCATAATTAATTCTTAAATAAGGTTTTTATTAAAATTGGGGTTAAACAAGAGTTTCGAATCAAATTGTTGAATCGATATTTCTCAAATTTCTATCCAATCTATGACTAAAACTATTTGACAAACTTTTTGTAATCGAAATTTTACATTCAACACAGTTCGTACTTTAATTATTAAAGATCATAAAGTTTTGAAAAAGAGATCAAAAAATGCTTCAACAATTAGTTTATCTTACTTCAATAACATTATTATCGATTAAATTGCGTAATTTTTTGCAATTGAGAATGTTGCATTCGTTAGATTTTGTTCTTTCATCATAAAAGGTCAATAAAGTTCGTAGAAAAAAAGAGGTCAAACAATGTTTTAGCAGCTAAATTATCACATTTTAAAGTAATCATTACTTATTAATCAAATTACATTGTTTAGTTTTATAAATACATGAAAAATTTTCATCTGATAAGAAATTTTATCAAAAATTTAAAAAAAAAAAAAAGAGAAAAAATTATAATTTTGTCGAAAAGATGAGAAAAAAGTTGCGAAAGTGACGAAAATGTTTTGAGAGAGGAAAAATTGAGAGAAAATAAAAAGAATGGATAAGTTGTTATCTTCACATTTATGACATAAACATTGTTAATTTGTATAAATATAAGTATTAAATTTTGCATAAACAATTTTGAAAAGTTTTGCAAAACAAAATGAATGAGAGAAGGGAGATAGAGAGAGAGAGAGAGAGTGAGAAAGCGAAAGAGCGAGAGAGAGAGAGAGAGAGAGAGGGAAAGTTTGAAATTTTAAATGAAAATGAATTATTTATTATTACTATTATCATTATTTGCATTCTTTTCTATTTTCCTAGCATTGAATTAAGTTCATCGATTTAATGAACATTTCGATGATTGCTATTACTATTATTATTATTATTGTTATTATTATTATTAAAAGAATGAAATTGGACGCTTAAATAACTCTTTAAACTATTCGCTATTTTTCGCTTTTTTAGCGAATTTCTCGCATATTTCTTGGCGATTATTTGGCGCCAGTTGTTACGATAATCAAAAAAAAAAAAAAAAAAGAAAAAGAAAAAAGAAAGAAAAAGTTAATAAGTGGCTCCTGTCTGAGCCAATAATAATGCAAAATTGTATGCGATAATTAGCAAGAATAATGATGATGCTTGAAGTTTTGAAGAGGTTTTTTTTGGGCACTTTGGCAGATAAAAAAAAAGACGATTGAATAGAAGTTTGAATGTTTAATTGGCAATTTTTGATCAATTTTTTTTTCTTCAATAAATAAATGATGATTTTATGGGGCATATTTATGGATAAATATATTTCTAAAATTATTTTCGCTAATGATTTTAATTAATAGGTATGCATCGAAATTGCTATTTCATGTAATTATGTTTTATTTATTTACGAAAAATTATCTGAAGATCATAGTCCGATTTTTCCGTCAAATTTTTACTTATTTACTATATATGAGAGCATATATTCTAAAAAATACAGGAAAAAAAAAAACAAAAAAACTTCTTTTACTTTTGCTTTTTTTTTTTTTTTTTAGGAAACTTACTTCTATTTTTTTGGTGTTTTGAAGAAAATTTACAATGATATAGCATCTGTTCTAAGATAGAGCAATGATATAATTGATGATAAAATGTTATGATAAAATGAAAATGATCCAATAATAAAATCAATCGATAATTATGCAACAATATATTACTATTTCACGGTGATTGCATCGGATTTTTTGAAAATATTGCATAAGCAATAAAGAAATATTCCATTTTTTTGTCGAAATTGTACTTTAACAAAAAAATTTATTTAGAAAATATCATCAATGATATACTTAATGATAAATTGATAAATCGAATATTTCGAAAATGAAGTTAAAAAGAAACTTTAGTTTTATAAAATCCATTGGGGGCATTTTGAAGCTATTAATCTATCGTTTCTTTTTTCCTCTTTTTTTTTTTTTTTTTTTTTTTTTTTTTTTTTTGGAAGAAAATGAAAGCATTTCAGTATTTTCCCATGTTTTAGCAATATTTTATAGTTTCTTGTTTAAAAAAACGGAAAAATATGACATTTTAAAGATTTAATGATCAAATTTTAAACATTTCATCTTTAGTAGCAACAAAAAATAGACTATGACAAAGAATGAGGGAGCTGATTTTTTTGGGGGGAGGGGGGGAAAGTTGTGAAATTTGAATTGATAAAAGTTTGAAATGAAATTTTCTGTGAAAGTGAAAGAAATTGGTAAAATTAGATTAAAATAGCATAACTAATAGTAATTCGTCTTTATATTAAAATGAAAAATTTATTTTTCAGAAGTGTAAAATATGGAAATATTCGCAAAAAATTGAAAAGGTTCTGAATTTAAAACATTTCGGAGAATTAAATCAGACTGAAGGAGTTAAAATGCACCAAAATTAAATCAAATTAATTTAAATTAGCTTAATTTAAGTTAATTTAAATGAGAAACGAAGAAACCAGAAATTATATATTTCTCATCTGGAAGATGAATTAGTATGATAGTGTAAAATGTTTTTTCATTGAAATAACAAGTTTAATGAGAGATTTTAAGTTGAATAAGAGAATAAAGATCATTTTCAATTTCTAGCGAAAATTACTGTATGATTTGTATCCTTTGATTTAATTTATTTTATCAAAATGATAATATTATGTCATCCAAGTAGTTAAAATAAAAACAATATTCGTAATTAATATTTGAAATGAATAAATTGATTGCTTTTCCAGTCAGGAAAGAAATTAGATCCAAACTAAGTTAATGCTTCATTGATGGAATGAAAAAATTAATGATGTTATTCCAATTTTGCCATAATAAAGTAACAATTAATTTCATATGATTCACAATTCTCTCATTCTTGATGAAAACTAAATGCCATGAATAAAGTTTGCAGAGGAGATCAAAGATCAGATATATCATCTAATCATTGATATTTCCTTTTTGTCACTGTTAAACTTTCATTCAAATTAATTTCATTAATAATTTATATCAATCTGTTAATTCTTGAAAGGAAATCTTTCCTTTATAATTCTATTTTTCAAGTTAAAATTTGAATTTCCATTATAAAACTTTGAAAATATGGATGACCTAAATTAATTGCTTGAATTGAATTTTCATTTCATACATATATGATCTCATCTCTTACGTCATTTACTTTTTTTTATTTCCGTCAACAAACTATATCGATTTTTGATTTCAAATTAATCATATAATTGAATGATTTGACACTAAATAAGTAAAAAAAACGAAATCATACCATTAAAAATCGATTCTTTTTTAATAAATATATCTGACGTGAAGTATTTTTTTCAAGGTATACAAATATCAATCAATTATCTCCTAATTAGTTGATTAATGAGTCTTTTATTCTTCAGTTAAATTGCATATGATAATTTAATACAATCATAAATATTCAAATTGTGCCTCTAAAATTTAAATTACCTGGAATATTTTGAATATTTGCAAAAAATAATTATCCAAAAACTTAAAGGTAAAAAAAAATAGAAAAGGTAATTATATATGGAATAAGAATAAACTAAAAGGTAATTATATATGGAATAAGAATAATTTTTAACTCTAAAATAAAAATGCTATCATAATCGTTAAACGATAGTATGTAATTCCATGAATTTTACATGAATTCTGATGATTTCTATTTTTTAGATGAAAATTAAAAGATGAGAAAAATAAAGAAGAAAAAAAAAAGATTGCTCGATCAAATAATTTCAGTTTTTAAAAATTCTTTTTTCTTTTTTTTTTCTCATCTTTTGATATTCATTCAAAAAAAATATATATATATATATATAAATTATCAAAATTCACATGCAAATTTAAAGTGATTACTTGCTATAAAAATAATATCAATTCTTAAATCCTTAAATTCAAATTAAAAAAATCTTTCGTGAAACATTGAATGATACACAACATAGAATTTTTACAAATTATATTTATTTCCAAAAAGGTTTACTCAATATATCTATTTAATTCAAAAAAAAAAAAAAAAAATTTAATTTATCATAATTTACGTGCAAATTTAAAGTGATTACGTGCTATAAAATAATATCAATTCTTAAATTCAAACTAAAAAATCGATCATATACATTGAATGAGCAAATGTGAAATTTTTAAATGTAAATTTATTTTCAAAAAAAATTATACTTAATGTATCCAACGTTGTATGAATAATTAGTTTGATGGCATAGTTGGAGATGAAAAAGGATAACCGACGATGATAGATAATGTCCCATTAAGGGGGGGGGGGGGGGAAAGGTAATTTGATGATAATGAAAGGTAGAAGGATGAAGAAACATTTCAACCGGATAAATAATCATATCCGTCAATTGAAAACTACAATTTAACCGAAAAATAATCACAATTTTAGGTTTGATTTTGTTAATTATTGACTTTGACTTCAAATTATATCGGCTAAATTCGTTTGAAGGAAGAAAAAAGAAAAGAAAAAGAAAAAATTGCCGAATAATGTCAACAATATTGTCACACTTCATTTTCTTTTTTTTCTTTTCTAAAAACTACAGAAAAAATAAACACATCCATCAAATCGATTATCAATAATGATAATAACGAGTAGTCATTTATCACTAATTTACATATCTTTATTATTAATAAAATCTAACCTTTATTATTTAACTACAACTTACATCGGCATCAAGTCTTGTTAATCTAATTGATTAATTATATTTGATAATATTTAGTTGATGTTAAAACTTTGATTAAAATTAAATTTTGAATAATTTCAAATTAAATTTTATTCTTTAATATCATCCGATATACTTAATCTTTTAGGTGAATTTTACTTAAATTTTAAGAATAAATGAAATTCTGCTTGCAGTATTTAAGAATATCTCAAATTTTATTACGCTAAGAATTAATCTTAAGAAACTAATTTATTGGAAATACTTTATGGATTATTTATTTTTGAAAAAAGATGAAATTCTCGTCAAATTTTTTATATTTATTGTAAAAATTTATATTAATTATGAAATAGATTTGTCCAATGAATAATTTTTCAGCCAATTTTACATACAGAAGAAAAGCAAATGATCGGAGCAAAGTTATTGTTGGTATAAAAGTTATTGATATTGTAACCATTTGTTGTTGCAAATGAACTTTGACATGAGAAACTAGGATCATATCATAAAAAGTTCGAAATGATTATTTTATTCTATCTATCTATCGTATTCATATCAAAATTAAAATTTGTTTGCATTTAATTATTAATTAAAATTAAAATTTCTTTCATTTCGCTTCTTTCAGCATTTCCAATCAGTATTGTCTAATTGTAGAAAAAAATGTTTTATTTCAAAAAAAACATTAAAAATGATTAGAAATATTAAAAAATCATAAAAATAAGTCATTAAAATGTAATTCAATTAATTTAGAAACGATATTAAAATTAAGATTTGAAAAGAAGATAAAAAAATTAATTTTTAATTTATTTTCATTTTTTTTTCTTCTTTCGTCTCTTAACTTCTTATATAATTATTGAAATAACCAACGTATGCTTAATTTTATCATAATTCATTGCTTATTTATCACTGTCATTAATTTTATTATCAGCTTAGTCTAAAAGGAGGTGAGAAATGGAATAAAAAATATGATTTTACTAGTAATTCAGTTTAATTTTACAAGAATATTGGTAAATCATTTCAATATTCCCTGAATAAAAGATATAATATGGGAAAAATTCAAATAAAATTTATATGCTACAAAAATCAAGAAGTAGGGTGAATTTAGGAATCTTAAAAGAATATTTAGTCCATGGGATTGGGACAGGTACCTCCAAAAAACAACAATTTTTAGATTTTCATGGTATAAATTTCTATTAAACTTCGATATTGACTAAATATTTAATAAGCAATTAAGATACTTATCTGATAAGATTAATTTCAAATTACCATTCGAAATTTGAAATAAGAAAATTAATCATCGATAAAAAGAAAGATTAAACTTTTTAAAAAGCAATTTTTAAAATTGAATTTTGTATTCTGGCCAACATTAAATGTTTTCACGAATCAACAAAAAGATGAGGAAATCATTTCTTCACTGATAAATGACGCTAGTAATGATATCTAAGACACGTATTACACGTAAATTTTTCATTGATGTAATGTTTCATGTTATTTTTGAAGTGTTAAATATGCTAATTTCTTTTTACAATTTTGTTTGTCATATGACGATCAGTGTGAAATTCATGATTGTTTTCCATATTTTATAAGATTTTTTCTTTTTTAATTTCGAGCTCTCTGCTTACTCTTTTCATGCTTGATTATCCAATATTCATTTTCTATACAATTTTCTATTACAATTATATATTAAAATTAATTAATCTTCCGGCATTTACTATATTAATAAGTTTTTGAATTTTTTCTCTTAATTTTAAATATTTTATTCATGATTTCTTTTTTAAGTTCTTTTTCTTAATTATCAGTATTTAATTTTTGTTTTTTATTTCCTTGCATATGTGTGGCTCAATGAATCGCAAATTTTTTTTTGGCTAATTATTTTTTCCTTTATCACTATAAACTATTTTAATAATATTCTTTTAATTTCACAATATTGTGAAATTATGATAATATTATAATTTCATAATATTATGATTTCATAGAAATAAGATTTATTATAAATTTAATTTATAAAAAACAAAAAATTACGAAAGCAATATCGCATGAAAATATTTTCAGATATGACATCATCTGCAATTTTTCTATCTAATTTTCAGAATTTTCTTTTGCCATTATTATATAAACTTTGAACAAGTTGTAAAAACCAGTACTGTCTATTCTTTGGCGCTATTATTTATGATTTTTGAGCTGATTTAAGGAATTTTTCCGAAGAGGAAGATTCAAAGCAATATTTTGTCATATGTTGAGTCATTGATATTAACTGAAATCATATTACATAATTCTGATGGTTTTTATAATCCTCATAAAAGGCAGAAGAAATTGATCAAAAGATAAGCGTTCTTTCTCACTCTTATCTTTTGCTAAAAAAGAAGTCAAGATTGTTTAGAATATTTCGGGATATCTGAAATTGATTCCAATATAAAAAAGAAAACTTAAATTTGTAAAAAAAAAAAAAAATCTAAATTTCGCACTTTTAAAAGTGATCCGGCAAAAATGTTTTTGAAGTTGATAAATTGACAAAATAGTATAGACAAATACCTAAAATTGTAGAAATATTTTGAAACTGATCTCAATATAGCAATTTGAACTTTTACCTTGCTGCAAGTTATTTGATAATAATAAATTTCTCACTCGATGAAATAACTTAGCAATTATATGCAGATATCTATTGTTTATTTGTCGATACTTTGATTTACACAAATGAAACTACGATGTTAAATAGTCAAAAAATGGTCTTGAAGAAGATAATATATAAACTGCACAATTAATTTATTTCAGGTGAGTACCATACTACTAACTAATCAGAAGATAATATATAAACTGCACAATTAATTTATTTCAGGTGAGTACCATACACTAACTAATCAGAAGATAATATATAAACTGCACAATTAATTTATTTCAGTTGAGTACTATACTACTAACTAATCAGAAGATAATATATAAACTGCACAATTAATTTATTTCAGGTGAGTACCATACACTAACTAATCAGAAGATAATATATAAACTGCACAATTAATTTATTTCAGTTGAGTACCATACTACTAACTAACTAACTGATCATTATGTTAAATTCCGTCTGATATTTCGAACGAATATTTCCGGAATTTATCAATTTATAGAAAAAGATGTAATTCTATTATTTTTTTTTGTCGATCACTACTTTTTTTGATTTCGTTTTCGACTTAATTAGTAAACTTAAATGTTTAAAAATTTGATATTCACAATTCATCTGAGAAATTCTTGGCAAAAAAAAAGGATTTTGAAATTTCATTCGTATTTCGATTTCAGCTTTGTCATAATTTCTATGTTATATTTTGCAAGATTGATTTAAATTGTTATCGAAGTAAGTTCCAAATCGTATCGTTGAAATTCACTTCAATAATTTTTGCTGCTACTAATGCTATTCCGGTTTTTCTTTTTCTTTTTCAATTTTTATTAGACTTTTAGGATGGTAAGATATAAAATTGAATAGATATCCATCTCTATTACAACAAAATGAGATATGTATATATTGCAAATAAACTTGTCAGTAAAATCGAAATATTTTATAATTTAAACATAACGAAATAATCCTATTATGGTAGAAATTTGTAATATTTCTGACAAAATGAATCAATTATCCACATCTGGCATAAGGGTTTTCGTCCTCTCATCTTGCGATCTGCTAATACAGCTTATATGCATCGTGCGAACTGTTGCGATCTACCGCAACTGTCAGAATGTTACAAGAAGTGGGCCTTGTGAAAATTGTTCGTCTCTTATTCTTTGTCCTGATAACCAAACTTTGCGTGATTAATGTGCTGTAAGCTTCCGCCTATTATCAATACAAAGATTATGTGTATAAAAAGTTTTTCGAGTCGGCTTGATCAGTGCCTTCAAAATCAATATTAGCGGCAATTCAGTTCCAATCCTATTTCAAACACGATTTCGACAACAGCACGAGCGAAAATTTAACAAGGAGCAACAGCAGTGATGGAGCGTAACGGAAACAATAGTTATGAAAGGAAAGAATAAAATCACTAAAAAAGTTAAAATATAGTGAGTATTCAAATGTTTGTTAGGATCTTTTATTATTTAAAGTGTATTGTTCATTTAATCCTTATTATTGTACCTATATTGTATATATTATCTATAAAACTAACAAAACCTATCACTGATCTGGCCGAAATTCATTGTCTCTTCTTTTCTATCTTTTCGTACTTTATTTCTGTAATAATTACTAAATAATCAATAATTGCATGTTCATACTGATAATTTATTATAAATTGTGGCATACTTGTTTACAATAGCGCTAGCAAATAATAATCTAATAAATGTGGCAATTAAATGATAATTTTCTATCATTTCGTCATCTTTATTTACAATAAGAAATATTATGAATTAATAATTGCACAATTCATAATTCTAATCTGTAATACATATTGTGTCATATTATTTGTTATATCAATAAGAAATATTATCTTAGTAAATATGCTAATCAATCAAATGATAATTAGAAATGGAAGTGAAAAAGATAAGCAAATAATAATAGTTTTTTATTATTACTTACAATAAATAAGAAAATGATAAATTCAAATTTAAATGAATATTGCATCATTTGTTAAATTATTCTCTTACTTCAAAAAATTATTAAATAAACAAAAAAAAAAAAAAATGATAAGGAAATTTAAAACATTGATAAAATTTTATTATTTCGCAGTTTATGCAATTATGTTGTAATTTGTTATACTGATTAGTTATCATATTTGCATTCACAATTAGTTCAGTTATGAAATAAAGAAATAAACAGGTAAAGATTTTCATCTACAATGAATTTATTATGAATAACTTGTAGTAACTACCTTGATTAACTTGAAATAAAACTTATAAATTCCAAATTTGACAAAATCCAATTATTTCCGCTCATCAATTCGATTGGTAAAATTGAATTTAATTATGCGAAATTAAATTATTTCTTTCGCACTTTACTGGTAGATAATATATAATCTTATAAATTAATAAAATGCGATAGTAAAATTGCAAAGTATTAAATTCCCCAGAGATCAATTAAAATGATAATTAATTCTTCCATTTACATCAAAATTTGGGCAACAACAACGCGTGAAGACATGAGATATGACGTTTTTTAATTACTAAATTTAATCGGTTAACATTCAGACATGTTAGATAAATTTTTAAGCTTTTTTTGACATTCATAATAGTGTGCAAATAAATGAATTGAAAATTTCAAAATTGGACAAAAAAGCAGAAGGAAACTGTTAAAATAAATCAACTGAATTCGTTTTTTTTTTTTTTTTTTTTTGTTTTTTGATGAATTATAATTTTGGTGCAAATTCTTAACAAAATACTGAAATTTTAAAGAAATTATTTAACATTAAATTGAACATCTTTGAATATTCTCTCCTATTTTATTGAAATAATAATTAATAAAAGACCATTTTATGCTTGGAAAAACTTGAAAAATTCTTTGAAATCAAAAAAAAGAAAGAAAAAAAAACAAGAAAAAAGTATTCAACTAGTAAGAACCAATAATAGTACTACTGTATTTTTAAAGTGAAAATAATATTAAAATAAAAATAAATATGAAAGAATTATTATCAAATATAGGGATTAAAGGTAAAATCAGAACTGATAATTAATTAGCTAATTGGTCTTTTCCTCTCACCTTTACCGCTCTTTTCTTTTCTTTCACAATTGAAATACTGCAAAATTAATGGTTTAGATATGAAAAAAAGAGCTAATTAGTAGTATACCTTCAAATATTTCCGGATGTAATCTCAAATCGATTGATTTCATGTTATTCATTAATTCCGCAACTATATTATTATCGATTTATTCTGGAAATCATGTACTATCTGCATTATTTGATTTTTTTTAATTATATTATTTATTATCCCGTAATAAAATAATAAAATATTGCATTTTTTTTTCTTAAATTAGAATTGAAAATTATTAAATTATTGGAAATATTTTCATTTATGCCACAAATTTCGTAAATTTTTATTTCTGCGATAAATTTAAATTTAAACGCTAAAAAGAAGAAAATTACTAGTCTGAAATGAAGAATGAAATGATTTTCAACAATAAATGATGTTGAGTTCTTTTGCTTCAATTTCATCACTTCAAAAATTTTTATTTTAAAAAAAGAAAAAAATAAAAATGATATTTTCATGCGAAAAAAAAAAGTGATTTTTCTTAATAATACTAATTCAATTATAATTCAAGCACATATCTTAGGTAACAGTTAATTTATTTTAAATGATGACTAATAGGTAATCTTTCTCAAATTATGAGTAATTATTAATAATTCATGAATAAGATTTGGAAATTTTTCATAAATTCCATTGCTAATCTAATCACTGCCAGATGAATTATGACAAAAAAATTGAATAGCTAATCAAAAATTAATCAAATTTGACGCTTAATTTGACGTTTAGATACGATAATTTACGTGACTCCTTGAGAAGTATTTTAAAACACGTAAATCTCTTACTGTATCGTATCCACAATGCAAGGATAATTTCACTTAAATGCCATTTAAACGTAAAAGTTGACTAATCGTAATTAAAATATGAAACTATAAACCGAACAATATCAATGGAGAAAATGAAAAGGATGATGAATCATGCGAGATTTAAAAAAGTTTTAAACTTTCTCTAAATGGTAATGAATTATGTTTGATTACCTGTTTATCATTAATCAGGTAATTCGCACTTTCTTTCCATTTCAACATCATATTTCATGCAGACAATTTTTGTTATTTTTCTACAGGTAACTTATACCTTGTCATACTGTAACATTCTCCAACTTTACATCTAAAGGAATGTCATAGATTTTAAGGATATCGATTATTTTGCTAAATTTGCTACTGATAGGATAAATTTAAAAACACATGCTTGTGAATGCTTTAATTAATTTATTAAAGATGCATTTTTTTTTAAAGGGAATTTTATTTAACAAACACAAATTTCTCCATGAAAGGATGTTATCTTTGCATGATTAAAATGTAAGATAAAATATTCGAAGATTAGATTGGATTATCAGCAAGCTTAATTGAATTAAATTAAGGTTTGAACATTTGAAAAGCAAATAACAGATGGATATGAATTTTTAATTAGTCTTATCTTGTCTCGAAATAAACTAAATTAATTTGATGCAGCTGGACATCAAGAGATCATTGAATGTATTTGCGAAACATAAATTGCATCAAGATAAACTAACTTGATGAAATTTTAATTCATAAAAGTTTTGAGTAATTTTCACACTTGCAGAACTTTGGAAATTGAATATAAATTAAATTTTTGAATGAGAGAAAAAATTAGTAATGATAAATGACATTTCTTCACAAATATTGGATGAAGGGAATTAGATAAGGATAAATATTTCTATAAGAAAGTAATTCAGGGCAGTCGAGAAATAATCGAAAAATGTCAAATTTAATTAGTCAATTGAACGTATTCTTCGAAATCATAGCAATAATGTTAAAACGTGTAACGTTATACATCTGATAAATATATCTGTTCAAAGATAAGAAGTATAATCATTTGAACTTAACAAAGTTCAAAAGTTCAATGATAAGAAGCATAATCATTTAAACTTCAGAAAGTTCAAAAGTTCAAAGAAGCATAGTCATTTAAACTTAAGAAGGCGTAAAAAAAACTTTACGAATAAATTATATGTGCAAAATGATGTCATCTAAAAGAGAACAATTGATTATATCAATTTAGAAAATAAAATAAAAATTAAATTTTGATAAGTTCAATCAATTTAGCTGCTTCCCGTTCTGCTAGCGTTATTTTTTTCTTTTTTTTTTTTTTTTTTTTTGAACAAATGAAATGATGAACAAAAATTGATTTTTTTTTTTTTTGTTTTGAAAAGTGGTGGTGATGTTTGATCTTTGGTTTATTAATTCCTTTCCTATAACTTTCTATTTTTTTTTTTTAATCCATTTAAAAAATTTTTCTTTTGATTTCTTTCATTTACAATGATTATAATTTAAAAATAAAAAAAAAAAAAAAAGAAAAGCAACTTAAAATATGTTACATATAAGTTAAGTAGTTTTATCAATAGATAATTTTAAATCGAATAATCTCATCTTTTCAAATTCATTAAATATGAAATTATTATCGAATAAAATGATTCATTTATATATGCCAAGTAAATTAACAAAAATAAAATTACTCGAAATTTGAATCAATCGTGAGTTTTTTTTTTTTAATAAAATGAAGCAAAAAAAAAAAAAAAAATGAATCTTAGCGATTATTAGCTTTTAAATACTAATAATTTCGAAATTGATTATTTCGAAATAAAATTTGCAATAAAATACAAAAAGATCGTTTATTCTCACCGGAAAGCAATTTCTCAAATAACTTTTAAGCAACAATTCATCATTGAAATGCGAAATTTACAAATTTCAATAATGAATATAATATTTGATTTACAAGATTTATCTTTATCATAATTATCATATAAATGTGAGCCTCCTTGAGTGGGTGGGCTCATGTGTGGGTGTTTAGCCTGTAAATGTTTATATGAGTGTATGTATAATTTAAGTGTAAATAAGTATATGGGTGTAGGTGTGTACGTGGGTGTGTGGGTGTGTATGTGGGTGTGCGTGGTTGTATGTGGGCGTGGGCGGAAATGTATCTATTTCAGTCGTTCAATCTAAATCTTCCTGTCCTTGAATGTCATTGAATATTTAATTTTGCTTAGATATGTTTACTTCCGCTCTTCATTTTAGAATTTTTAATATATGCCACGAAAGATTTCACATTTTTAATGATTTTTATTATTCCTTTCTTTTTTTTTTTTTCAAAATTTCATTTAAATTATACTTGATTTCGAATTAAAGTATATAAATATGCTTTTTATTGAAAAAAAAAGTAGCTTCTTGTAATGCGACAGTGGTTTTTTTAATTACTTTAAAAAAGAAAAAAATTCCATTATTTCTTGCCATTGCCTGAATATATATAAAGAAATTCAATAAATTAAAGTGAATTTGAAAAATATGAAAAAATAAAACAGAAATTGAAATTAAAATAAAAATTAAAAAAAATAGATTCATATTATATTTGAATAATGACAACAAAATATCAAAAAAAAAAAAAAAAAAAATTTAATTTCATAAAAACACGAAAACTTTTCTTGTTAATCAATTGTAAAATAATGAAATAAATGGTGAATTGAAAATTCAAAATTTATATGTAATCAAATTCTTTAGCTCGATATGATTCGTTCATTTTACATCTGTGCTACGTTGAATAATTAATTTTAACTAATTTTAACTTGAATAATTAATTTTAACTTAAAGATCTTAAATTCAGTTTTCTTTTTTGATCATTAACCTCAGCTGTTGTACAATTTAAAATTTCATCAGATTTTCTATCTAATAAATTTTTAAAATGTATAAATTTAACTATCGAATAATGATCAGATTTAAGTTAATCTAATTTATGCAAAAACTGTCGCAATAATTACTCATCCACTGATATATATATATCTTTCAATTTATGTGCTGTGTAATGTTAATATTTCCTCTTTTTTAATTATAATTTGATGCAATCTTTCATTTAAAAAAAAAAAAAAAAGAAAGAAAATTCGATGAAATTTCAAATTTGCCTGAGAGAAATTAAAATTAATCAAATTAGTGCTGACAATTTCTAAACATATATTTAAATATATATATGAAATCACTTATTGATTATAACGATCAATTCAATAATATTTCATGAAAATTCGTTCCAATTCCATACTATTTAATTCAACCATCCATTTTTTTCAAAAAAAAAAAAAAAATGAATTTTATATAAAATTTCAAATTAAAATAAAAAATTGAATCCAATTAGTATTGAAATTTTCTGAGTCTATTCATATAAAATCAATTGTTTGGTGCAATGATTAATTCAATTCAATAATATTCCAATAAAAAATTGATTCATTTCCCAAATGGAATACATAAATAAATCGGTTGACAACGGTGTCAACTTGAGGTGACAATAGCATTTGTTCGAAGAGGAAATGACCAATTGTTGTGGACATTAGAAGTATTCAATTTTCATTTATCAATTGATTTTACTGCTTTTGTCAACGATCGGAAAATGTCCTCCAAAAAATTCCCATCATGTCATCTTTCTCCTCCCGAAACTTTATCTTCACCCTTAATTTTGTAGCATACTGCTGCATTTTCAAATTGCTGAAAATATATTTTTATGCAAAATTTTTTCGGTTTTAAAATGCTAAAGAAAATTAAATTTTATTTATGAAGTCAATAATAAATTTTATTATAGTAATTATAATAAACGCAGCAATTAATAAGTGATAATTAAGAAAAACGCGAAAAAAAATTGAGCAAGTTTTTTTTTCCTTTTTTTTCATAGAAATTTTATTTATCGGAAATTTTTGACATCAATCAAATCTTTGGATTTGTAACTGAATGCAATTAAAGAAGCTAAAACTACTGGGAATTTTAAATTTTAAAATTATTGCCATCTTTAGCTTAAATTTGCAATCAATTCGTTTAGAAGTATCTCTTAAAGTGGTCAATTTTGGCTACTCTCAATATTGGCCCATTATATCTAGAAGTGGCCAATGGGAAAATTTCGATTGTTTGAAGAGTGATTTTGAAAAAGATTTGAAGAGATTGGAATGAATATGAGTGCTACCGTTATGTCCATTCAATTCAATTCAATTCAATTCAATTCATCCATTCTAAAATCTGAATTTATGTGCTAATATTGAATAGAAAAGCTTTCAAATCTTTCCTGAGAAAAGTAAAATTTTTAAAATATTTAAATTAAAATATTTTTAGCATTTAATTATCAGAATGATTTGTTAAATTTTTTTTTTTTTTTGCATTCTTTTTGATAACTTTGTTTGATTCTAATTAAATTTGGAACAGAGAAATTTTTAAACATTTCATCAATTCAAATTCAATTCATCTATTTTAAAATCTAATCTCATGTGTTATTAGTTTGTGTGATTGGTTTCATTTATATTTTCTATTATTGGCCAGGAAAGCATTCAGATTTTCTACTTACCTCAAAGAAAATAAAATTTTCTTAAAAATTTAAAATGTTTCATTGAAATATTTTTAACATTAAGTCTCAGAATGCTTTGTTTTTTCTTAAATTCATTGCGGAAATTTTTTTTTTCTTGATTTTAAATAGATTTTATAAATTTTTTCAAAAAATTGCAAGTGATTAATATGTTAATTTATTCAAAAAAAAAAAAAAAAAAAAAAAAAAAAAAACTAATACACTGAATTTTCAATGACTTTTAGCCTTTAATTATAACAATTTAATTTTTCACTACTCTTTTATAGTATATTATTGGTAGGAAAAAAAAAAAGTGAAGCAACGTGAAATTGACGTACGCAAAAGACAAATATGCCATTTAGTTATTGCATAAAATTGATGTAAGTAATCTGATGATACGATGATTGCTTTAGTTATTATATTTGCAATTTAAATTAATTATTATTTTTTTTTGTTTAGAAAAATATAAACATGAAATGGAAACAGAATTCACGGAAATTACGTCAAAAATTTGCATCTTCCGATCAACAATCACCCATCAGACAGCAATCTAACGAATTAGTTCATTTGATAACGATTATGATAGGAGCAATTTTAAGCTTCAGTGGTAATATTCATGGTAATTTCGTGTTTGATGATCGTGAAGCGATCGTTAATAATCGAGTTATACGTGAAATTGGAAAAGTTTTGAAAAGTGATTTTTGGGGTTATCCGATACGATCATCACGTAGTCATAAGTCATATCGTCCTATTACTACTATTACTTTTGCGTAAGTTTTTTTTTTTTTTTTTGTTTTCATTCTTATCATTATTCATTATTCGTGTATTAGTATCACTTTACAATTATCACTTTATCACTCTTGATGTTACTTGCTCTTTTACAATTCTTACTTTTGTCATTTAAAATATTATTTTTTGCAGTATCATTTTACAATTTATTTTAAAATAATGTAAATTGAAATTTTACTCTCGTAGTTATATTTCATTAGAATGCATCTAACAAATGATAAACGTGTGATAAGTAACAATTTACGAAAGATATACGTTTATTCACGTTTTCTATTATTTTATGCAAATATTGTAAAAAATTCATGATAGTAGCATTTTACAATTTAACGTAAATTTTTCAGAAAAATTTCTAATCTTAGTCATATTTATTAAAATACTTTTATGCTGCATATGAAAGATGGAAGTGTACAACTTTACGTATCCTACGTCAACATTTTACGTTTTCACGTTTGAACGTTTTACGTAGTACTACAATTTTACGATAAGAACACTTTTATAGTTTAACGTAATTTTCGTTAGGAAAATTTTAGCTGTAATCGTATTTATTGATTTAACACACGCCAAATATACGCTTATTCACGTTTCCTGATATTTTATGCGATGTTTATATAATTGCATATTTGTATGAATAAATGAAATGATTTATCAAAAAATTTTCAATTAATACATTTCAATTTCAAATTTGAACAATAAAAAAAAAATTTTCGTTTTTTTTCTATTTGACATCTCATAGCAGTAAAACTTTTTTCATTCTTTTTGATCATAAAAAATATTTTTTTTTTTTTGAATTGATTGCTTGGCCAAGAAAAAACGATTAAATTTGAAACGAAGGACAACAATTTCAATTGATATGTAATCAAAAACCTTTTTTTTTTTTTCTTCTTTCATTATCTTTTTCTCAGAATTATTCAAAATTTGTCGTAATTTAATTCAAATAGAATCAATAAAAATGAAAAAAATTTTCTTCTTTTCTCTCTTTTTTCGTTTTGAGCGAAATAGTTAATCAATAATCTTCAAATTATTATATCTTTCTACAATTTAATTAATAAAATCGGATTATTTATTTAAAACCAATTTAAATTTTAAAAAGAGAGAAAATGAAATAAGTAATCATTAAAATTTGCATTGCAAAATTCGAATTTGTATTCAAAATAAATATTTGATTATTTATGATATAAAAATAATAATCATTCGCGATAAGTTATTCATTCTAATTTATTAACTTTTTATGATTAATTAAATATGTTATTTGTTTAAAATCAATTTAGAATCGAAAAAAAGGCGGGAAAGAGGAAAAAATCTAAAAAAAATTTATGTAATAAAACTCGAGTGTGCTAATAATTAGAATTTATATTCGAAATGAATATTAGATAAATTATATTCTTAAGTACTAATAATCGTTTGCAATGAAATGAATTACTCATTCCTGTGAAGTGGCCAGATGTGTTAGAATACTTGAATATTTGATGAGCCAAATGTTCGTCAGAAGTGTTGAATCGCCTTAGTGAATATCCACTTCAATACTACTTTAAGTACAAAATATCATCCATTAAACGAGCATCGAACTAAATTGATTTTCAAGCTTTTAGGCGAATTTTTTCATTGAAACCTTCAAAATCTCAGATATCAAGCATTCGTAATATCAATTAGAACTTGGCCATATAATATCCATTAGAAGCTTGGCCACATTTTAATAATATCAATTGGAAATTTGGCTAAATTTCCATAATATTCATTAGAAATTTGATCAAATTTTTGCAACATTTTCGTAAAATATTATGAACATGGCAACTTTTTAATAATATCCATTGGAAACTGAATCATATTTTGGCTCATTTTTATATCTGTTGCAAATTTGGCCACATTTTTATATCTTTTAGAAACTTGGCCACATTCTCATAGTATCCATTGAAAACCTGACTATGTGTTATAATCTATGATTTTCGCATAGGAAGGAATATATTATGGACAGATCGATTCATTTAGCCCCTTTCTTTTTTTCTCTCTCTCTCCCTTTTCCCCTCTCTCAGAGAAATTAATAATCTAGAAATTAAACTTTTAATATTTCGCAAAATTTAATGCCAAGTTGACAGGATCTTTGCTGTATCCACCCATATGCATCACTCATCCGAATAACGAATAAAATGGATTAGCAAATAATTAGATGGGTAAACAATTTGTTTACATATTTTAGAGATTATTTCTAACAACTGATAAAATTCTAGTTGCACGGAAATTTCGAAAATCAATTTTAAATTAACAAAATTCTTGTCGAGTAGATGTTGCAAGAATTAATTTTAAACTGACAAAATTCGTGTTATACTTGAAAAATTCTCTTGCAAAATTATTTCGAGAAAAAAATTATTCTCAAGTTGACAGAATTTCGGAGTTGATAGAATTCTAGGTTGATAGAATTCCGGTATTGACAGATTTCTTCCTTTTGATGCAAAATTTCAGAAATTAATTCCAAGTTAACAGAATCTTTGCTGCATTTGAGCATATGTATTATTCATCCAAATGATCGATAAAATGGATCAGTATTTAATTAAATGTGTAAACAATTTGTTTATTCAGCAGATTACGTTATGGATATATTGTGTTCATGTGTATGTTTGTAATATGAATATGATTGGTGTAATTATAAGCGATCGATAAGATCTAAAGGTCATCGAATGAATTTGAGGTCAAAATTTGCATTTATAAAGTGAATTATAATTTTACATTCAATAACTAATCTCGATCAATCCATTATTATAAGTGCAACCTATATGCAAATTAATGTTCTGGAAGGAAGTAAGCCTGAAGTATTTCCAATTGATAAATGGATTATATTTATATAAAATGTACAGCTAGAAATGAAAGAATTATGGAATTTCAGTAATCAAATTCATTACTCAATAATATTTTAAATGGAATAGATAGAAAAAGAAAATAAAAATGATGGAATTAAATTTATGAATTTAGGAATTGATTATTGTAGCATATAAATTAAATTAATTTTTTTTACAGCAAATTTATGAGAATTGAAATTTTTTTAATATTTAAATTTCATATAAATTACATCTTTCATTTCGTATTCTAATTTTTACACAAATTAAATTTTTTTTGGTATTAAAATTTTTTAAATCTTTCGTTTTCACTCTTTCTCTCAACTTTTATATTTAATGTTTTCAATCTTCCAATTAATTTCTTTAGCATGAATGCTAAAATTGTTGTAAAATTTTTTATTTTTTAATCTATGAAATATGAAATTTTGTCAATAAACAATAAACAAACAAACAAAAACTGCTAATTCTATAAACTATTTCTAGTACTTCAGTAATTTTTTTTTTATATTGAGAATCGATAATTTTACAAGAACGTAAAATTAATTATTCTAATTAGAGAGGATTACAAATGGCAGTTACCGTAGTTTTGCCATAAGGCTTTTCTTACTTTTATTTGAGAGGGATTGCGCAATTTTATTGTTAATCTGAAAATTTTTTATTGAAGATATTTTTTTTTAATTAAAAATATGTTTTAGGATGTCTTTTTTGTGTGACGCTTAAATTTATCGATTGAAATTCTTAAAAATAAACAATTTTATTATGGAAAATATTTTTAGTTATGTGCTTGGGCCATTTTTTTGTGAAGAATTAAAATTAAAGTAAATAAAAGGTAAATAATGAAAAACAACTATCTTACTATTTAATAGTATTGGTATTTGAGTATTCAACTGCATAAGTATTTAATTTCCATAGATGAAATTTTAGGATATTTTGAATGGAATAAAAACTTAGATAAGAGAATTCATAAGTTTCCCATAAATTCATTGTATGTTTCTAAGTTTCATTTGAACGCTTAAAAATTAAGCTTGCCGAATTTTGTAATATTGAGAGAGATTTATTTTTCAATTACCTAAAATAATTGTTATTTATGAGATTTGAAAAATTGAACAATTTAAATCTTGCTAATGAATTCTGATTTAATTATCTCAGAAATCATATGATATTATTGCAAATAATTAATTAATTTGATTTGCAGGATTAATTATGCCATATCAGGTCTTCATACAACAACTTATCATATTGTTAATATCACATTGCATACAATTATTTGCATAATACTCTATAAAATGCTTATCAATTTATCAGTAATTTTATACGGAAAATCTCCTAAGAGGATAGCTTTTTATGTTTCTTTATTGTTTGCTGTACATCCAATACATTCGGAAGCAGTAAGTTATATTAAATAATAAAATATCAATTAAATTAATTTTTTAATTTAATTTTTTCTCCTTTTTCCTTTTTTTTTAAATCAATATCTTGATTATCGATTGATAAATCGTAAGAAAAGTGGAAAGGGGAAAAAAGTTTTTTAATTTGCTTAAAAAAACTAACATTTATTGATCAAAGAGTAAAGAAATAAATATGTAAGACTCAAATTTATTAATTTTTTTAAAAAAGATGTGTAAAATTTAATCAAAGAAATTTAGATCATATTTACCAGAAGCTATACTTTTCGCTTTCTTAATATTTTTCAATTTTTAATTTCAAAGTTCAAATTCAACAAGTTCTTTTAAGAAATTAAACAAAATTTAATTAAACAAATTCAGTTTAAATTTAATAGAAACTATATTTTTTCTTTCTTAATATTTTTCAATTTTTAGTTTCTTGGCCTATCATTGTCCGTGTTTAATTGTTATCCTTTAGCTAATACATTTCACTAAATTTTACTTCAACAAAGTGTATTATATATTAATTATTAAATTTTAATTAATTTTTAATTAACCATTAATTATTAATTGCTATTCAAAAACTTTAAAACTTCCGTCTCGTTTTCATCCAATTTATAATCCGGATTATTCCTGAAATAAGTCGGAATAAAGAATTCTCGAAATTAGCCGAAAGAGAGATTGTTATATTTTATTGCCGTGAATTGCAATTGTGTGTTTATTTTTTTTTTTTTTTTTAAACTTGTCAAAAATGTAATTTTAACAAAATTTTATTTTTTAAGAAATCTCTGGAATCGCTCCAAAAGTGGCAGAAAAACTGAAATTAAAGTGGAAAAAGTGTAAACTCAATTAGTATATAGTATTTTTTAATTAAGTTTTATACTAAATAAAAAAAAAACTTTTTTATAGGTAGCAAGTATAGTAGGCCGTGCTGAATTATTAATGACATTATTTACACTTCTCTCATTACATTTATATATCAAATGTTGGTGTGAATTGAAATTTTCAATTAAATCAATAATTACAATTGTATTATTAAGTACAATTGCATTATTCAGTAAAGAGCAAGGAATCGTTGTTATGGTTTGTTTCCTTTTATTCTTATATAATTCTATAGTTTTTCTAATTAACAATAAAATTTGTTCTTAAATAGTTATTAAATTTTAATTTGATCATTGATTCTTTGATATCATCAAAAACCGATTTTTTCATTTTAAATATTAATTAAAAAATGCCTTTTAACTAACAGTCATACTTCTCTTCCAACACAATGTTTTTAATTAATATTAAGTTATTTCTTAGAAAAAAAAAAACCATTACATTTATAATTTAGTTACTAATCTCTTTCATGTTATTAAAATTTAACTTTTGAAAATATTCGATTAAAAAGAAAACGATTTTGAATAAAAAAGTATTTATTGAAATATTTAATTGATTGTTATATGATTCTTTCATTTAATGTTGCATAACTTTTAATTAATATTAATTCATATTTCAAAAAAAAAAAAAAAGGAAATTATTTACTTTTAATTTTATCAATAATTCTTTGAATATTATCAAAAATTAATTTTTTTCTTTGAAATAATTATTAAAATTACTTTTTTTACAGCCACTTTGTGCAATGTTTGATATTTTCGCGACAAATATTTCTCCTCATCGTTTTATTTTTGCTTATAAAAGAAGAATGGATGATTATTGCAACAACAGTAAGACTGATAAGAATACAGTAAGACTGATAAGATAATGCTTGCGTAATTTTTACATATATAATTATTATTGTTAATTATTATTATTATTATTA